>SNVD02010684.1:0-48043 GCA_013180625.2 Boswellia sacra | reverse complement strand
TGATTGCTTGCTGATTGTATTTGGAATGGCCAACTGAATATAATCTGGTTGTTGTCCATTGCTAGAGTAGAAATCTTGATCCATAATTGTCTTGAATTTCTAATCCTTAGTAGCAAAATTGTGATAAGAGATTGCAATTGGAGAATACAAACTAAGTTAAATAATCCGAGCTTGTGTGTTTATTGCTTAGATCAACCTATCTTTCTTATCGTAATGCATCCATTGAATTAAATGTAGAGAGCTTGTTCTAGGTTGTTTAATGGATAGAGATTAAATAAAGAGCTTGTTTTATTTAACAACAAATTAAGGAAAGAGTGGGATAACAGAGCTTGTTGTTATCTACGGTTGATAATTTCAATGGTGTAATTGGATGACAATTCTACAATTAATTCGCAAATCCATATCTTGTGGTAGAGAAGGATCCCTTAACCAGGTTTCTCTCATTGATTTTCAATCTGTTTAAATTTGCATTGTATTATTCTTTACTTGCATTAATATTTCATCTAGTTAATCAATCAACAAAACCCCCTCATTTAGTTTATTGTTGCTTTCGAATAACAAATTCAACTAGAATCAATCCTCGTGGGAACGATATCTTACTCATCACTTTATTACTTGTGCGACTAGTATACTTGCTAGTTTCGAACGCATCATATACTAGTCGCACAAGTAATAAAGTGATGAGTAAGATATCGTTCTCACGAGGATTGATTCTAATTGAATTTGTTATTCGAAAGCAACAATTAACTAAATGGGGGGCTTTGTTGTTTGATTAACAAGATGAAAAACTGAATACGATGGTAATTAATGAATAACATAATGCAAACTTAATTGAAATGGGAATTAATCAATGACATAAATCTGGTTAAGGGATCATTCTCCACCACAACATACGGATTTGCGAATTAATTGTAGAATTATCATCTAATTACACCATTGAAATTATCAACCGTAGATAACAACAAGCTCTGTTATCCCAATCTTTCCTTACTTTGTTGTTAAACAAAACAGGCTCTTTATTTAATCTCTAGCCATTAAACAACCTAGAACAAGCTCTCTAAATTTAATTTAATGGATGCATTACGATAAGAAAGATAGGTTGATCTAAGCAATAAACACACAAGCTCGGATTATTTAACTTAGGTTATATTCTCCAATTGCAATATCTGATCACAATTTTGCTACTAATGATTAGAAATTCAAGACAATTACGGATCAAGATTTCTAATCTAGCAATAGACAACAACCAGATTATATTCAGTGGGCCATTCCAAATACAATCAGTAAGCAATCATAAGCATTAGATATGGGAAAATACAAGCAACTTCAATTAGAGAATTGGATAACAATTTCTTACACAATCAACTCACAAAATCCATATCAAGGGCTTTGAAATCACCATCAACCAATTCAGATTTAGTTACACATATTCAATCAGAATAACAAATACAATACAGAGAAATTCCAGAATGAAAAGGAAAGAAAGAACTTAGCAAATTCTTTGAAAATCTTCTTTGTAGATGAATCTTCTTGGAATTGTAGTTCCTCCTCTTTCAAAATCTTCTTTCTCCTTCAAGAACTCCAAGGGATGAGAGAAATCCATAAATGCAGCCTCCTCCCACGTTTTCCCCCCTTCAAGTTATGAAAATAAAACCCTAAAATGTGTTTAAATACTCTGCTACAGTAACGTGCTACAGTGTCCCGTATTATACATGCTACAGTGATTTGTGGAATTACATTTCTATACTTCTCACACTGTTTTGTTACAACTTTTGGTACGCTGAATGGATTTATAAACCGTAAATTTCTCCAGAAAATAGACTTCGAGAGCTTTCCAACGGTATATAATATGTCATCGGGTTCATTGTATATCAATACAATTAAATCCGAGAAGATGGGTGACTAGCAGAGGTGAAAATGAAGGGCTTTACTCCATTTTTGTGCAAGTTGCTCCAAAACTCCTATAAACATCAAAAACCACACAAAAACATAAAAATACCAAGGAATATAGCAAAGAAACATGGACGAATTGATATGAAAATGATATATAAATAGACACTTATCACTTATCATTACACCTGAGTCAAGATTGTATATTTCAATAATCCTTAGGACCAGTAGCCCGCAGACTTAAGGTTTCCAGCCTATATACCTTTATTATGAAAGAACAAAAACAAGAAACAAGACACTTCAAACAACACGAAATAAATAAACTACGGATTTATTTAGAGAGAATGCGTTTCAAGAGTTAAGAAAACCCCATATTCTACCATTCTCAGGTTTTTTCCACAATGTTTTTTTTTTCGAATCGAAACTGATAAAGACAAAAACACACAACAACTCTAAATTACACAAAACTAAACTTACTCATAAAATAACAACGTCCAACAAGCCAGCAAACAAAAACAAGTCAGTTAGAATGGGTCTAAAAAGTTTAGAAGTTAGCCTCCTTATTCAGCCATTATGGATTGAAGAGATCCAGAATGCGTTTCAAGAGAACTTGAACTTTTTAAGCCACCACTCTAAAAACCGAGATTAGAAAATATTACCTGGAACGAAAGAAAAACCTGAAAAAAAACTCAAAAGAAATGACATGAAAAATCTCAAATAAACACACTAAAAACAAAGTAAACAAAAACAAAGGAAACCAATAGATAGAGATTACAGATGGAGCGTTAAATCTAGTCTACGCCTTTTATTGCCTTCTCCAAACCAATCTATCCGAGCCGTTGTTGGATTAGGCAAATAGACGAATTCTTGGAGTTTATCAATTAACTCCCCTGCAGTTGAAGCTGTAACCAGGATTTGCCTCGCCGATGGTGAGATAAAGTTTTTTTCTACAGCTTGATCAAGAAAGGACAACAAACCATCAAAAAAATTATTGACGTTTAACAAACCAATGGATTTCCGATGGATGTTTAGCTGTGCCCAAGAGGTGATTTGAAATATCTCCTCTAATGTACCATAACCACCAGGCAAAGCTATAAATGCATCGGACTTAAAAACCATATGTGCAATACGCTCATGCATGCTAGAGACCTGTAACTCTTCCCCGATTGTGTTGCCTACGATATCTCGTACAGCTAATGGTTTAGGGATAATGCCGAGAACTTTGCTCCTTCCCAGGGATGCAGCTGTCGATATGCACCCCATTAACCCAAGACTACCCCCTCCATAAATCAAATGAATACCCCTCGCAGCTAATGTCCTACCAAGATCAAGAGCTGCTGTTGTAAACTCTCCATCTTTACCAAATTGCGATCCGCAAAATATGCATATGTTGGGGAATCGCGAATTGGTGTTTTCTCCATTTCTACAAGTGCTCTAACCTTGTGCAAGACACGTTAGGTATTATGCTTTTTAAGTGCAAGACAGGTTATAGAATGACCTTTGAAAATATACAGAATGGATATATACACACGTAAAACTCTCAAATTTGACATACGGGGACATAATTTCGGTGGGGGTTATTCGATGCAGATTTATTGCCCCAAGATTTGAAAAAATGAGATATGCTTTCGGCAGGGTTTGACAAAACCTACACACTTATATCCCACGTGAAGCATGAAAAATGGAAATACATTTTCGGTGGGGTTTGACAAAACCGCCGCACTTGTCTCCCACGTGAAGCATGAAAAGTAGAGATATACTTTCAGCGGAGGTTGACAAAACCTCCACACTCGTCTCCATGTGTGCTTATGACATGGGGTAGTCATATAGTTTGTCAAAAAGAAAACTTGAAATTAAACAAACAAAATCAACAAACAACAACAACACAAAAACAACATTGATAATCAGATCAAACGAAACAAGAAGAAAATAAAATTTGACAACAACAACACACATTCAAATATATAAGTAGTTGTGATTGTGGCTCACATCTTCCTCTGGTTTTACGTCCAGTAACGGCTGAAACGCCTTCTATGAGTCGGGGATTTGCTTCCCATCCAGTTTTCTTATAAACTGCAAACAGGGTCGTGTTTAGTCAGATTCCCTAGACTATAACACTGCAATTCATCACGAAATTGTGTCCATAGATTAAGCAATTCACGCTAAACAAGTCCACAAGAATGTGACTCGAGAGTTAACAAAACATTATCCAGCGACTCATTACTCAAACCATTCTTAATAAATGCAAGTTTATCTTCTCTATTCCTGGACGCAAAACATAATGAACGACAAGTCTGGTTACAATTCCATCTAGCACATTTATAACATACTTGTAACCTTTTCGCTCTTCGCCTCTTGGCGTAGTAGCTCTTTCCCAGACCAGGCATGTATTTTGCGAGATTAATGTCCGGCTCACCGGACAATCTCACCTTGGCTTCGATAAGCCATCGGATATCAGCAGGCACAATTAGGAGCATCAACGCACAAAGTCTAGTCATCCGTACTTTATAAATTTTAAACACAGCATTTTGAGGAAGTGAAGGGAAATATTTACGAAGGTTCGACAGAAAGATATCGGCATCCATTGAAGAGGAGAAACGAAGAGATATTACCGATAATGCGATCGGGTTTGTTTTTCTCCAAGATATGCACGTTTCAAACCTTCAAGCAATGGCTTTAATTCTTGTTCTGGTTTCTCAAGCTATGCAAAAAGAGCACAAAGTACGAAATAATCAAATTCAACAAAAGAAACGAAAAGAAAAGAGCAGAAAAGAAACTAAAGACACATAAAAGAGATAACAACACGAAAGTAAACAAAAGTCAAAAACAAGGAAAAAGATATGATATATAGAATACATATATATTATAAACAAATAAGCAGATGGCCAAAGAGAGATAAAACCTGATCTAATTTGATGGCCTACGAAAAGAATCTTCTCCGAGACACAAAAATCGATCATTATTACCTTTATTTTATTTTCCTTTCTTTCTTGTATTTATTTTTCAAAAAATCATTGGGGTGCCTTCCCAATAAGCGCTTGTTTAACGTCCTCGCCCGAAATTTCGGTCTCCATCAGGTGAGGATCCATCTCTGATGTGCTTCTCTAGTGGGCTTGGATCCTTCTTCCAACAAGAAATGGTGCATGCATAAGGCTGGGCCTTGGATGTTAGCAATCGTCCACTTAATAGCTGTTTTGTGACCTCTAAGTACTTGGACGAGTTTCTCTTCTTGTAGTGGTGCAAGGCCCATTTCTATTATAATTGGCGAAGTATCATTCTCACCCAAGAATTCATGCTTCAAATGATCTGAAAGTGGCTTAAGCTCCAAGGTATTGGCTTTCATCACAGAAGGAAGAAGTTTCTCATTAGATAAAGGCAATTCAATGTACAAAACATCATACCTGTTTGTGGTTATAGCTATGATCTCATCTAAGCTTGCCACAGCTTCCTCCATTTCTTTGGACACTTGTATCAAAATTCCTGACTCATTGGAATTTTCTGTCCCTATATGCTCACTAATAGCTACATCCCATCCATTCTTGCGAGTTAACTCAAAATATTGTTGTGGCAAAGAATCAACAACGTCAACTGCAAAAACAGAATATAAGTCACTAGAGTACCTCATTGCCTCAAAAATATTGAAACGGATAACCTTGCTATCAAACTCTATGGTGAGAATGCCATCATGAACATCAATATTTGTTCTAGCAGTTTTCGAGAATGGTCTCCCTAAAAGAATCGGTGTTGGATTAGGAGATGTCTCATCCTCTATTTTAAGGACATAGAAGTCTGTTGGGAAAACCAATTGATTCACCTGCACAAGCACATCTTCCACAACTCTTTTTGGATATGCATTAAAATGATCAGCAAGTTGAATGGTAATACCAGTTTTCGCAAAAGGTCCAAGATTTAAAGAAGCATAAATAGAATATGGCATGACATTAATAGATGCTTCTAAATATAACATAGCTCTTTCAAACTTGGTTTTACCAATGGTGCATGGAATGGTGACCGTACCTGGATCATTGCATTTCGGAGGAATTTTTCTTTGTAGAACAGCTGAAACATTTTCTCCTACACTTACTTTCTCATTTCTTTTTAACTTTCTCTTGCTAGTGCATAACTCTTTGAGACATTTTATATAACGAGGTACTTACTCGATAGCATCCAGAAGTGGTATATTTACCTCGATTTTGTGAGAAGTTTCCAGGATTTCTTGTTCTTGTTCCTCCTTCTTCAATTTTGCCAATCTGCTAGGAAAAGGTGGAGGAGTAACATAAGAAGCAATAGCAGTTTTAAGACTTATCTTAGAGGATGATGTCTTGTTCCTGGTGGAAGTGGTGTCATCTTCTTCATCAGTTTGTGATTTCTTTGGCAGGACATCTAATTGCTCTACAGTTTGCAAAGTTATCACACAAGCATTCTCTCTTGGATTGATCACCGTTTGAGATGATAATTTTTCTGAGCCTTGGCCCTCGAATTTGCTCATGCTAGTAGTCAATTGTCCCATTTGATTTGCCAGGTTTTTGATACTTGCCCCAGTTTCCTGCTGGAATTGCATTGTGTTAGTGGCAAGTGCATTAACAATATCCTGGAGTGACATACCTGAGTTTTTTGGAGCTGGTTGTGGTGCTAGTTGTGGCATTGGTGGTGGTTGCATTTGAAATGGTTGCTGCACTCTAGGTTGATTGAAACTTTGTGGCCGATTTGGTATCACATTTGGAGTGATTGGTTGATGATTCAAGTAACTGAAATTATGTTGATCTTCCCATCCAGCATTGTAAGTGCTAGAGAAAGGATCATACCATTGCCTCGTTTGTCCTGGAAATCCACCCATGGCATTGGCTTGTTCCATATATTCTTCTTGGAAAGTTGGATACATGTCGATTGGATGCTCCATCGTAGAATATATCCCACATTCATAAGATTTTTGCATATCTCCTACAGCCATTTTTTCCACAAGAGAGGTTAGCTCAGAAAGTTGTTGTTCAATGTTCGGAGTGCTTACCTCATTTACTCTCCATGGTACTTGTGGCTCAAATCCGCTACTGAATTGATAGAAGTTTACTGCCATGTTGTCTAAACACAAACAATCAGAAAAGCAAAACAAAGAAAATACGATTGATAGGTGTCTATTTATGTATTACTTTTATATCAATTCGTCCATGTTTCTTTGCTATATTCCTTGGTATTTTTATGTTTTTGTGTGGTTTGATGTTTGTAGGAGTTTTGGAGCAACTTGCACAAAAATGGAGTAAAACCCTTCATTTTCACCTCTGCTAATTAGCCAATTTCTCGGAGTTGATTGTATCGATATACAATTAACCGGATAACATGCTATATACCATTAAAAAGCTCTCGAAGTCTATTTTTTTGAGAAATTTACGGTTCACGAATTTATGTAGTGTACCAAAAATTGTGATAAAAATGGTATGAGAAGTGTATATTTGTAATTCCATATATCACTGTAGCATGTTATTAAATACGGGGAACTGTATCAAGTTACTGTAGCAGAGTATTTAAACACATTTTAGGGTTTTATTTTCATAACTTGAAGGGGGAGAACGTGGTGGAGGCTTCAGCTTTGGAATTCTTTCATCTCTTGGAGTTCTTGAAGGAGAAAGGAAGCTTGGAAAGAGGAAGAACTACAATCCAAAGAGAATTACATCAAATTTGCTAAGTTTTTCCCTTCCCTTTCATTTTCTGGAATTTCTCCATGTTGTATTGTATTTACCACGTTCTTAAACATGTGTAACTGAATCTGAAGTGGTTGAGGGTGATTTCAAAGCCCCTGATATGATTTTTGTAAGTTGATTGTGCAAGAAGTTGTTATCCAATTCTCTAATTGAAGTTGCTTGTATTTTCCTATATCTACTGCTTATGATTGCTTGCTGGATTGTATTTCGAATGGCCAATTGAATATAATCTGGTTGTTGTCTATTGCTAGACTAGAAATCTTGATCCGTAATTGTCTTGAATTTCTAATCCTTAGTAGAAAAATTGTGATCAGAGATTGCAATTGGAGAATACAACCTAAGTTAAATAATCCGAGCTTGTGTGTTTATTGCTTAGATCAACCTATCTTTCCTATCGTAATGCATCCATTGAATTAAATTTAGAGAGCTTGTTCTAGGTTGTTTAATGGATAGAGATTAAATAAAGAGCCTGTTTTAGTTAACAACAAAGTAAGGAAAGATTGGGATAACAGAGCTTGTTGTTATCTACGGTTGATAATTTCAATGGTGTAATTGGATGACAATTCTATGATTAATTGCAAATCCATATCTTGTGGCAGAGAATGATCCCTTAACCAGATTTCCGTCAGTGATTAATTCTCACTTCAATTAAGTTAGCATTGTGTTATTCTTTATTTGCATTAATATTTCATCTAGTTAATCAATCAACAAAAACCCCCCGTTTATTCTGTTTTTTCTTTCGAATAACAAATTTAATTAGAATCAATCCTCGTGGGAACGATATCTTACTCATTACTTTATTACTTGTGCGACTAGTATACTTGCTAGTTTCGAACGCATCAAGTTTTTGGCGCCGTTGCCGGGGATTGATTTTCTATCGATTTGTTATTTTGTTTTCATTGTTGATTCATATTTTCTTTGTTTTTCTTTTCTGATTGTTTGTGTTTAGACAACATGGCAGTAAACTTCTATCAATTCGGTAGCGGATTTGAGCCACAAATACCATGGAGAGTAAATGAGGTAAGCACTCCGAACATTGAACAACAACTTTCTGAGCTAACCTCTCTTGTTGAAAACATGGCTGTAGGAGATATACAAAAATCTTATGAATGTGGGATATATTCTACGATGGAGCATCCAATCGAAATGTATCCAACTTTACAAGAAGAATATATGGAACAAGCCAATGCCATGGGTGGATTTCCAGGACAAACGAGGCAATGGTATGATCCTTTCTCTAGCACTTACAATGCTAGATGGGAAGATCAACATAATTTCAGTTACTGGAATCATCAACCAATCACTCCAAATGTGATACCAAATCGGCCACAAAGTTTCAATCAACCTAGAGTGCAGCAACCATTTCAAATGCAACCACCACCAATGCCACATCCAGCACCACAACCAGCTTCGAAAAACTCAGGTATGTCTCTCGAAGATATTGTTAATGCACTTGCCACTAACACAATGCAATTCCAGCAGAAAACTGGGGCAAGTATCCAAAACCTGGCAAATCAAATGGGACAATTGGCCACTAGCATGAGCAAATTCGAGGGCCAAGGCTCAGAAGAATTATCTTGTCAAACGGTGATTAATCCAAGAGAGAATTCTTGTGCGATAACTTTGCAAAATGAAGAGCAATTAGATGTCCTGCCAAAGAAATCACAAACTAATGAAGGAGATGACACCACTTCCACCATGAACAAAACACTGACTTCTCAGGTAAATCCTATAACTCCCAGTCCTTCATATGTTTCTCTTCCACTTTTTCCTAGTAGATTTGCAAAATCGAAGGAGGAACAAGAACAAGAAATCCTGGAAACTTCTCACAAAATCGAGGTAAATATACCATTTCTGGATGCTATCGAGCAAGTACCTCATTATACAAAATGTCTCAAGGAGTTATGCACCAGCAAAAGAAAGTTAAAAAGAAATGAGAAAGTAAGTGTGGGGGAAGATGTTCAGCTGTATTGCAAAGGAAAATTCCTCCAAAGTGCAAAGATCCAGGTACGTTCACCATGTCATGCACCATTGGTAAAACCAAGTTTGAAAGAGTTATGTTAGATTTAGAAGCATCTATTAACATCATGCCATATTCTATTTATGCTTCTTTAAATCTGGGACCTTTTGCGGAAATTGGTATTACCATTCAAATTGCTGATCGTTTTAATGCATATACCAAAAGAGTTTTGGAAGATGTGCTTGTGCAGGTGAATCAATTGCTTTTCCCAGTAGACTTTTATGTTCTTGAAATAGAGGCTGTCTCTTATACACATCTAGATGTGTATAAGAGACAGCCCTTAAAGTTCTTGATTGTGGATTCTACTGGCCATCATTGTTCAAAGATGCATATCTGTTTGATGCGTTCGAAACTAGCAAGTATACTAGTCGCACAAGTAATAAAGTGATAAGTAAGATATCGTTCCCACGAGGATTGATTCTAATTGAATTTGTTATTTTCCAGCAAACAATAAACTAAACAGGGGGGGGATTTTTGTTGAATGCTTTACTAAATGAAATAAGAATGCAAGTAAAGAATAACAAAACAGAAAGTAAATTTGAATGAAAAATCAATGGGAGAAAGCCGGTTAAGGGATCCTTCTCTACCACAAGATATGGATTTGCGAATTAATTGTAGAATTGTCATCTAATTACAGCATTGAAGTTATCAACCGTAGATAATAACAAGCTCTATTACCCCAATCATTCCTTACTTTGTTGTTAAATAAAACAAGCTCTTTATTTAATCTCTATCCATTAAACAACCTAGAACAAGCTCTCTAAATTTAATTCAATGGATGCATTACGATAAGAAAGATAGGTTGATCTAAGCAATAAACACACAAGCTCGTATCATTTAACTTAGGTTGTATCTCCAATTGCAATCTCTGATCACAATTTTGCTACTAAGGATTAGAAATTCAAGACAATTACGGATCAAGATTCTAGTCTAGCAATAGACAATATCCAGATTATATTCAGTTGGCCACCCAAATACAATCCAGCAAGCAATCATAAGCATTAGACATGGGAAAATACAAGCAACTTCAATTAGAAAATTGGATAACAACTTCTTGCACAATCAACTTACAAAAACTATATCAGGGGCTTTGAAATCACCCTCAACCAATTCAGATTCAGTTACACATGTTTAAGAATGTGGTAAATACAATACAACATGGAGACATTCCAGAAAATGAAAGGGAGGGAAAAACTTAGCAAATTTGATGTAATTCTCTTTGGATTGTAGTTCTTCCTCTTTCCAAGCTTCCTTTCTCCTTCAAGAAATCTAGGAGATGAAAGAATTCCAGAGCTGCAGCCTCTACCACGTTCTCCCCTCTTCAAGTTATCAAAATAAAACCCTAAAATGTGTTTAAATACTCTGATACAGTGAATTGCTACAGTGCCCCCGTATTATACATGCTACAGTGACTTGTGGAATTATATTTCTATACATCTCACACTGTTTTGATTAGAACTTTTGGTACACTGAATGGATTTATAAACCGTAAATTTCTCCAGAGAATAGACTTCGAGAGCTTTCCAACGGTATATAATATGTCATCGGGTTCATTGTATATCCTGTCTCTTATACACATCTAGATGTGTATAAGAGACAGGACTAGCAGAGGTGAAAATGAAGGGTTTTACTCCATTTTTGTGCAAGTTGCTCCAAAACTCCTACAAACATCAAAACACACAAAAACATAAAAATACCACGGAATATAGCAAAGAAACATGGACGAATTGATATAAAAGTAATACATAAATAGACACCTATCAAATTCCCCCAGTATGTCCCCTTGTGTCAAAATTTGAGAGTTTTATGGGTGTATATATACATTCTGCATATTTTCATATGCCATTCCATAACCTGTCTTGCAATTGAAAAGCATAATATCTAACGTGTCTTACACAAGATTAGAGCAATTGTAGAAATGGAGAAAACACCAATTCAGCGATTCCGCAATATATGCGTATTTTGCGGATCGCAATTTGGTAAAGATGGAGAGTTTACCACAGCAGCTCTTGATCTTGGTAGGACATTAGCTGCGAGGGGTATTAATTTGATTTATGGAGGGGGTCGTCTTGGGTTAATGGGGTGTGTGTCAACAGCTGCATCCCTAGGAGGGAGCAAAGTTCTCGGCATTATCCCTAAACCATTAGCTGTACGAGATATCGTAGGCAACACATTCGGGGAAGAGTTTCAGGTCTCTAGTATGCATGAGCGTATTGCACATATGGTTGTTAAGTCCGATGCATTTATAGCTTTACCCGGTGGTTATGACACATTAGAGGAGATATTTCAAAATCACCTCTTGGGCACAGCTAAACATCCATAAAAAACCCATTGGTTTGTTAAATGTCAATAACTTTTTTGATGGTTTGTTGTTCTTTCTTGATCAAGCTGTAGAAAAAAATTTCATCTCACCGTCAGAAAGGCAAATGCTGGTTACAGCTCACACTGCAGAGAGTTAATTGACAAACTACAAGAATTCGTCTATCACCTGATCCAACAATGGCTCGGATAAATTGGTTTGGAGAAGGCAACAAAAGGCGTCAACTGGATTTAACCCTCCATCTGTAATCCATATTTGCTGGTTTGCTTCGTTTTTGTTTGCTTTCTTTTTAGTGTGTTTATTTGAGATTTTTCATGTCGTTTCTTTGAGCTTTTTCAGGTTATTTCTTTCGTCCCAGGTAATATTTTCTAATCTCGGTTTTTAGAGTGGTGGCTAAAAAAGTTCAAGTTCTCTTGAAACGTATTCTGGATCTCTTCAATCCATAATGGCTGAATAAGGAGGCTAACTTCTAACTTTTTAGAACCATTCTAACTGACTTGTTTTTGTTTGCTGGCTTGTTGGACTTTGTTCTTTTATGAGTAAGTTTAGTATTGTGTAATTTAAAGTTGTTGTGTGTTTTTGTCTTTATTAGTTTTGATTCGAAAAAAAAAACATTGTGGAAAAAACTGAGAATGCAGAATCATGGGGTTTCTTTGCTCCTTTTGAAATTGCATTCTCTCCGAAATTCAATCTGTAGTTTGTTTATTTCATGTTGTTTGAAGTGTTTCTTTCATAATAAAAGGTAATAGGCTGGAAACCTTAAGTCTGCGGGCTACTGGTCCCCTAAGATTGTTGAAATAGACAAATCCTTGACTCAGGTGATAACAACGCCAACGTACCTCATTTTCTTGCATTTTGTGGGTCGATGATAAGATAATGAATTGAATTAAGAATACTCTTGGAAAAATGATAAATTGATTGCATGGGTCTTTGTGCTTGAAATGTAATTAAGTTTTTTTGCTTTTACCTTGAATTCCTTACACACATTGAGCACCGAGCCATTATCCACTGAGTTATTTGTTTACTTAGAGAAGTGTTTATGCAATTTAAATGTTTCTTCAGATTTTCATGAATTCTAGAACTTGTTTGATGGTCACTCGAGGCGAAATCCTAGACTGTGCAACATTGGGGAAATGATTTAGGCCATCTTTGGACCGTTTGTGCCTTAATAGCCAACCTTGACTGAAATTGATCCCTAGTTACCCCTTTGAGCCTCTGTAAACCTTTTTCCTTGTTAACTCACTAAAAGAATTCCTAACCTCAATTGAATTTATTCCAAACAGTTTATCCCTTGTCTATGCGCATGTAAATCATTCACGATTACATTTTGAGCTATGTTCTGGTTTTGGAAAGTTAGAGGAGGTTGGATTGTGTCATGAGTAATGCAAGTGAGTTTTATTGTGTTTGTAAAAAAAAAAAACAGAAAAAAAAAACAATCTGTACTTATCTTCCACATACTTAAACATTGAGGACAATGTGTTATTTAAGTGTGGGGGAGGGAAATTGTAGTTAAAGAAAAGAAAAAAAAAGGAAGAAAAAAAAAGAAGAATAAGAGATCTATACTCTTAATGTTCTTAAAAATAATGAAACAACAAAGTGTGGGGGTGTAGTTTTCTTTTGTTTTCTAAAAAAAAAAAAAGAAAGATTGAGTGTTCTAAATAAGTTTGGGGGTGTAACCTGGTGAATTGAAATGAAGTTGTGTTATAGGGTTGAGCTCTACATAGTCTTGAATGATTTATGTGTTTGTGGGTGATTTGAGCCAAATTATTATCTTTTATCATACCTTCACCCAAGCCAAACATTACAAGCTTAATAAAGTCCTACTTGATCCTTGGTGTTGTGCATGTCTACATAGTGGAGAGTGACCTAAAAAGCAAGCCTATGGAGTTCATTTATACACACATCTTCAATATTAAATATGATTCATTTTTATGCATAAACTCATCCGCGTTACAAGTGATTAGGTGAGAATGGCTCTACACACACACACTTGAGGAATTGAAGTGAAGCGAAACTAATATTTGAGATAAAATTGTTGATCAAGTGCATTATTTTGAAATTTTCCTTGGGTTATAATTAAGTACAATCTTTGAGGCCTATTTGCAAGTTGAAGCATTTGTGTGTTTTATTTTTTTTTTGATTCTGTTTCGGTTTAGTTTTGTTTCATATTGTTGTAGTTGCTCGAGGACTAGCAAAGTCTAAGTGTGGGGGAATTTGATAAGTGTATGATAGGTGTCTATTTATGTATTACTTTTATATCAATTCGTCCATGTTTCTTTGCTATATTCCTTGGTATTTTTATGTTTTTGTGTGGTTTTGATGTTTGTAGGAGTTTTGGAGCAACTTGCACAAAAATGGAGTAAAACCCTTCATTTTCACCTCTGCTAGTCAGTGATCTTCTCCGATTTAATTGTATTAATATACAATGAACCCGACGACATGTTATATACCGTTGGAAAGCTCTCGAAGTCTATTTTCTGGAGAAATTTACGGTTTATAAATCCATTCAGTGTACCAAAATTTGTAATCAAAACAGTGTGAGAAGTATAGAAATGTAATTCCACAAATCACTGTAGCATGTATAATACGGGACACTGTAGCATCTTACTGTAGCAGAGTATTTAAACACATTTTATGGTTTTATTTTCATAACTTGAAGAGGGGAGAACGTGGGAGGAGGCTGTATTTCTGGATTTCTCTCATCCCTTGGAGTTCTTGAAGGAGAAAGAAGATTTTGAAAGAGGAGGAACTACAATTCCAAGAAGATTCATCTACAAAGAAGATTTTCAAAGAATTTGCTAAGTTCTTTCTTTCCTTTTCAATTCTGGAATTTCTCTGTATTGTATTTGTTATTCTGATTGAATATGTGTAACTAAATATGAATTGGTTGAGGGTGATTTCAAAGCCCCTGATATGGTTTTTGTAAGTTGATTGTGCAAGAAGTTGTTATCCAATTCTCTAATTGAAGTTGCTTGTATTTTCCATGTTTAATGCTTATGATTGCTTGCTGGATTGTATTTGGGTGGCCAACTGAATATAATCTGGATATTGTCTATTGCTAGACTAGAAATCTTGATCCGTATTTGTCTTGAATTTCTAATCATTAGTAGCAAAATTGTGATCAGAGATTGCAATTGGAGAATACAACCTAAGTTAAATAATCCGACTTGTGTGTTTATTGCTTAGATCAACCTGTCTTTCTTTTCATAATGCATCCATTGAATTAAATTTAGAGAGCTTGTTCTGGGTTGTTTAATGGATAGAGATTAAGTAAATAGCCTATTTTATTTAACAACAAAGTAAGGAAAGATTGGGATAACAGAGCTTGTTGTTATCTACGGTTGATAACTTTAATGCTGTAATTGGATGACAATTCTACGATTAATTCGCAAATCCATATCTTATGGTAGAGAAGGATCCCTTAACCAGATTTCTCTCATTAATCTTCCATTCAAATTAACTTCTGTTTTGTTATTCTTAATTTGCATTCTTATTTCATTTAGTTAATCATTCAACAAAACCCCCCCTGTTTAGTTTATTATTGCTGGAAAATAACAAATTCAATTAGAATCAATCCTCGTGGGAACGATATCTTAATCATCACTTTATTACTTGTGCGACTAGTATACTTGCTAGTTTCGAACGCATCAGAAGATCGTGGTACCTGTATTGTATTGCATTTTTGTAACTAATAGATATTTGAAGAATAATAGAAAACTTGAAGAAGACATAGTCAGAAGACTTACCAAAGTGATATCATGAGGAATGAATGGAACATACAAAGTTAGGCCCATGTGTAGACTACATTGCTAGAATAGGCCTAGAGGTCGTCAATCACATGATCAGCTAGAATGGTTAGAGCAATTGTAAGGGCTAGAGGCAGACGTGGCTACTCATTAGCAACGATAAAAGAGGCAAAGGTGCCCGTACCCAAGGAAGAAACCCTCGATCTCTTTCCATGACAAGCAAAAGAGCTACCAACACAGCTAGAAGAGCCACGAGGAGCACTAGTAGGGGGTAGGGAATCTCATTAGTAGGTCGATCTAGCCTAGTATATAACAATGTGGCTCGAGCCTACTCAATATAAGAAATTGTAATCACTGGAAACTCGATCTCACTCAAATGAATCCCAGCAGTGTAGATAGTCATCTCTGTCCCCACAGCCAAGTCAGTAAAATCTATTATCAAAATTGGTGGAGAAGGGGGAAATTGACGATGGTATGGACCCCCAAACTAGTCCCAAACTCTATCACCTAGCTACCATATCATGTTATCAATGCATAGAAGAAGCATGTGGTAGTTGATGAATGGAGCAGCAATCCTCATAGTAGCCGACCAGTTCTCACGGGCCGCCACCACTCAGAATACATGTATAAAGAATAGAAAAAGGGTGAGACAATGATTAAAATGAGTAAGAATGAAATATTGACTTGCAAAAATTGTAATTTTGAGGCTCGATGACGAAAATAAAGATGGATGTTGAGCAAAAAGATGACCAAAATGCCTTTAGAGGCTACGAAGGGAAAGTTGGGAAGGAATTGATGAAAGGTCTTGAAAATTGATAAGTGAATTTAAAAAATCACAAAAATTAATCGAGAAAGAATTTAATGATTAATCATATACCATTGTAAAGCTACGAATATCTAGTTTTCATAGACATTTACAAATCATAAATCAGAATTGAATTCAAAAAGTTACACAGGACCCAACAAGCAAAGGTCAGAAGGGATTGCAGTGCAAAATAACAAAACAAAGAGGCTAAGGTCAAATAACCGCCCGGTTGTTGACCAACAGCCAATAGCAGCCTAGCTATTTGATGGCTGGCCAATAGTCTACTAATGGCCGGTTGGCTGTTGGTGGCGTATTCTTAGAAATTTGCATAAAAAACTTCCTTTTTCAGCTTCACCCCTCTTTTATATAAACACCTCCCTTCCCACTTTGCAAGACACACTGAATTTCGAATAATTCTCTCTTCTTTCTCTTGAGGACACGCTCAAGAATTCAAGAAGTCTTTTTCAGTATAGAGTTTTCAGGCATTCTATTGCTCTAAATTCGGAAAGGGTACGTCTTCAAAGTGGATTCTCTCCGCCTTCTTATCATTCTTCTTTATTATTATTATTATTATTATTGCATAGAATTAAGCATGTTTAGCTTTATTTATGCCTAGAATGAGCATGTTAGAATTTATTTTTATGCTTAGAAGCATATTAGGGTTATTATAAATTATTCTAACCCTTGTTTATTTTACGACATGGATAAGCGTGTTAAGGTAAGTCTGCTATCCCTTCTTTATTAGAATCATGCTTAGGACTTTAATTTCTTTGCAAATGCTAAGAAACATGTTCACGAGCACATGCTTAGAATAATGTTTAGGAGCACATGATTAGAATCATGTTAAGGAAGCCTTATATTTGCTTTGATGAATGCTAGGAAATAGCATAGAATAAGTCAAAATTACCTTTTCGCTCTTGAATGACTTGTTTGATGATGATTGCTTTAATTAGGCTACAATATGCTGTGAATGCCATGTTTCTGCTAGACTATGCCGTGATAACCATGATTAGGCTATAAATATCATGAATTAATGTGAATAATGCTAGAATTGCAATAGGTAGAATTACCATGATAGAATTTATCAAATCTAGGCTAGAATGCCATGATACTAGATTATAGCCATGTGTCGAATTTTATTTGCTTCTTTTGAATGTATTATATTGAGAAATGTAATTGTATGATGCCATGAAGTAGTGTGGTAGACTCACATTGATGGTGAGGGACCATTACTTAGAATGAATATTCAAATGAATGAATGTGTGAATATACTTGTAAGGATTTTATAAGTATTAAATAGACTCATATATGGTGATGAGGAATTCACTATTTATTAAGTCTTGAATTGATTGTTTATATTTGGATATGTAATTTATTACGAATGAATGTATGGAATATCTCTATTTGAAATAGAATTATTTTATTGTTGAAGAACAAACAATGTAATCCTCTTTCCCTTCCCCCATGTTTGAAAGGAAATGTAATCCATTCTCCTCCTTCTTTCTATGGATGTTTATAGCTGCTTTGATTGAATAATCACCTCACATGCCTACTAAAGATGAATATGAAATGTATGCATAAAACGGACGACACTAAGTGGACTAAGTAGCGGTATGATGCGTTTAAAACTAGCAAGTATACTAGTCGTACAAGTAATAAAGTGATAAGTAAGATATCGTTCCCACGAGGATTGATTCTAATTGAATTTGTTATTTCCAGCAACAATTAACTAAATGGGGGGTTTTGTTAGTTGATTAACTAGATGAAAAACTGAATACGACGGTAATTAATGAATAACACAATGCAAACTTAATTGAAATGGGAATTAATCAATGATAGAAATCTGGTTAAGGGATCAATCTCCACCACAAGATATGGATTTGCGAATTAATTGTAGAATTATCATCCAATTACACCATTGAAATTTTCAACCGTAGATAACAATAAGCTTTGTTATCCCAATCTTTCCTTATTTTGTTGTTAAATAAAACAGGCTCTTTATTTAATCTCTATCCATCAAACAACCTAGAACAAGCTCTCTAAATTTAATTCAATGGATGCATTATAAAAAGAAAGACAGGTTGATCTAAGCAATAAACACACAAGCTCGGATTATTTAACTTAGGTTGTATTCTCCAATTGCAATCTCTGATCACAATTTTGCTACTAATGATTAGAAATTCAAGACAATTACGGATCAAGATTTCTAGTCTAGCAATAGACAATATCCAGATTATATTCAGTTGGCCACCCAAATACAATCCAGCAAGAATCATAAGCATTAAACATGGGAAAATACAAGCAACTTCAATTAGAGAATTGGATAACAATTTCTTGCACAATCAACTTCACAAAAACCATATCAAGGGCTTTGAAATCACCCTCAACCAATTCAGATTTAGTTACACATATTCAGAACAATACAAATACAATACAATATGGAGACATTCCAGAAAATGAAAGGGAAAGGGAAAACTTAGCAAATTTGATGAAATCTCTTAGGATTGTAGTTCTTCCTCTTTCCAAGCCTTCTTTCTCCTTCAAGAACTCCAAGAGATGAGAGAAATCCAAGATGCAGCCTCCTCCACGTTCTCCCCTCTTCAAGTTATGAAAATAAAACCCTAAAATGTGTTTAAATACTCTGCTACAGTAACCTGCTACAGTGTCCCGTATTATACATGCTACAGTGATTTGTGGAATTACATTTCTATACTTCTCACACTGTTTTGATTACAACTTTTGGTACACTGAATGGATTTATAAACCGTAAATTTCTCCAGAAAATAGACTTCGAGAGCTTTCCAACGGTATATAATATGTCATCGGGTTCATTGTATATCAATACAATTAAATCCGAGAAGATGGTTGACTAGCAGAGGTGAAAATGAAGGGTTTTACTCCATTTTTGTGCAAGTTGCTCCAAAACTCCTACAATCATCAAAACCACACAAAAACATAAAAATACCAAGGAATATAGCAAAGAAACATGGACGAATTGATATGAAAATGATATATAAATAGACACTTATCAATTTCCCCCACACTTAGACTTTGCTAGTCCTCGAGCAACTACGACAATATGAAATAAAACTAAACCGAAACAGAATCAACAAAAAATTAAAACACACAAATGCTTCATCTTGCAAATAGGCCTCAAAGATTGTACTTAATTATAACCCAAGGAAAACTTCAAAATAATGCACTTGATCAAGAATTTTATCTCAAAGATTAGTTTCGCTTCACTTCAATTCTCAAGTGTGTGTGTGTGGAGCCATTCTCACCTAATCACTTGTAACCCGGATGAGTTTATGCATAAAAATGAATCATATTTAATATTGAAGATATGTGTATAAATAAACTCCATAAGCCTGCTTTTCAAGTCACTCTCCACTAATGTAGACATGCACAACACCAAAGATCAAGTAGGACTTTATTAAGCTTGTAACGTTTGGCTTGGGTGAAGGTATGATCAAGGATAATAATTTGGCTCAAATCACCCACAAACACAAAAATCATTCAAGACTATGTAGAGCTCAACCCTATAACACAACTTCATTTCAATTCACCAGGTTACTCTCCCAAACTTATTTAGAACACTCAATCTTTTTTTTTTTTTTTGCAGAAAACAAAAGAAAACTACACCCCCCACACTTTGTTGTTTCATTCTTTTTAAGAACACTTAAGGGTATAGATCTCTTATTCTTCTTCTTTTGTTCTTTTTTTTCTTTTTTTTCTTTTTTTTATTACACTTCCCCTCCCCACACTTAAACAACACATTGTCCTCAATGTGTAAGTACGTGGACGATAAGTACAGATTGGTTTTTTTTCTTTTTTTCTTTTTTTTTCAAACACAATAGAACTCACTTGCATTGCTCATGACACATCCCAACCTCCTCTAACTTCCCAAAACCAGAACATAGCTCAGAATTTAATTGTGAATGATCTACATGATCATAGGTAAGGGATAAACTGTTTGGAACAAATTCATTTGAGGTTAGGAAATCTTTTAGTGAGTTAACAAAGAAAAAGGCTTACAAAGGCTCTAAGGGGTAACTAGGGATCAATTTCAGTCAAGGTTGGCTATTAAGGCTCAAACGGTCCAAAGATGGCCTAAATCATTTCCCCAATGTTGCACAGTCTAGGATTTCACCTCGAGTGACCATCAAACAAGTTCTAGAACTCATTGAAATCTGAAGAAACATCTAAATTACATAAACTTTCTCTAAGTGAACAAATAACTCAGTGATAATAGCTCAGTGCTCAATGTTGCGCAAGGAATCAAAAGCAAAGCGAAAACCAATCAACATTTCAAGCACACAGATCCATGCATCATTTATCATTTTTCAAGAGTTATTCTTAATTCAATCATTGCCTTATCATTGACCCACAAATGCAAGAAAAAAGGTACGTGACGTTGTTACACCTGAGTCAAGATTGTATATTTCAACAATCCTTAGGACCAGTAGCCCGCAGACTTAAGGTTTCCAGCCTAGATACCTTTATTATGAAAGAACAAAACAAGAAACAAGACACTTCAAATAACATGAAATAAACAAACTACAGATTTATTTAGAGAGAATGCGTTTCAAGGGTTAAAGAAACCCCATATTCTGCCATTCTCAGGTTTTTCTACAATGTTTTTTTTTTTGAATGAAAACTGATAAAGACAAAAACACACAACTCTAAATTACACAAAACTTAACTTACTCATAAAAAACAAAGTCCAACAAGCCAGCAAGCAAAAACAAGTCAGTTAGAATGGGTTTAAAAAGTTTAGAAGTTAGCCTCCTTATTCAGCCATTGTGGATTGAAGAGATCTAGAATGCGTTTCAAGAGGAATTGAACTTTTTAAGCCACCACTCTAAAAGCCATGATTAGAAAATGTTACCTGGGGCAAAAGAAATAACCTGAAAAAAACTCAAAAGAAATGACATGAAAAATCTCAAATAAACACACTAAAACGAAAGTAAACAAAAACGAAGCAAACCAATAGATAGAGATTACAGATGGAGCGTTAAATCCAGTCTACGCCTTTTATTGCCTTCTCCAAACCAATCTATCCGAGCCGTTGTTGGATCAGGCGAAAAGACGAATTCTTGGAGTTTATCAATTAACTCCCCTGCAGTTGAAGCTGTAACCAGGATTTGCCTCGCCGACGGTGAGATGAAATTTTTTTCTACAACTTGATCAAGAAAAGACAACAAACCATCAAAAAAATTATTGACATTTAACAAACCAATGGGTTTTTTATGGATGTTTAGCTGTGCCCAAGAGGTGATTTGAAATATCTCCTCTAATGTGCCATAACCAACGGGTAAAGCTATAAATGCATCGGATTTAATAGCCATATGTGCAATACGCTCATGCATGCTAGAGACCTGTAACTCTTCCCCGATTGTGTTGCCTACGATATCTCGTACAGCTAAAGGTTTGGGGATAATGCCAAGAAATTTGCTCCCGCCTAGGGTTGCAGCTGTTGACACACACCCCATTAACCCAAGACTACCCCCTCCATAAATCAAATGAATACCCCTCGCAGCTAATGTCCTACCAAGATCAGGAGCTGCTGTGGTAAACTCTCCATCGTTACCAAATTACGATCCGCAAAATATGCATATATTACGGAATCGCCAAATTGGTGTTTTCTCCATTTCTACAAGTGCTCTAATCTTGTGTAAGACACGTTAGGTATTATGCTTTTCAATTGACAGGTTATGGAATGACATATGAAAATATGCAGAATGTATATATACACACGTAAAACTCTCAAATCTTGACACATGGGGACATACTTTCGATGGGGGTTGCTCGATGCAGATTTATCGCCCCCAAGTTTTGAAAAAATGAAATATGCTTTCCGCAGGATTTGACAAAATCTACACACTTGTCTCCCACGTGAAGCATGAAAAATGGAAATATACTTTCGGTGGGGTTTGACAAAATCGCCACACTTGTCTCCCACGTGAAGCATGAAAAGTAGAGATATACTTTCGGCGGAGGTTGACAAAACCTCCACAATCATCTCCACGTGTGCTTACGACATGGGGTAGTCATATGGTTTGTCAAAAAGAAAACTTGAAATTGAACAAACAAAATCAACAAACAACAACAACACAAAAAACAACATTGATAATCAGATCAAACGAAACAAGAAGAAAATAAAATTCGACAACAACAACACACATTAAAATATACAAGTAGTTGTGATTGTGGCTCACATCTTCCTCTGGTTTTACGTCCAGTAACGACTGAAACGCCTTCTATGAGTCGGGGATTTGCTTCCCATCCAGTTTTCTTATAAACTGGCAAACAGGGTCGTTTTTAGTCAGATTCCCTAGACTATAACACTGCAATTCATCACGAAATTGTGTCCATAGATTAAGCAATTCACGCTGAACAAGTCCACAAGAATGTGACTCAAGAGTTAATAAAACATTATCCAGCGACTCATTACTCAAACCATTCTTAATAAATGACAGTTTATCTTCTCTATTTCTGGACACAAAACCTAATGAACGACAAGTCTGGTTACAATTCCATCTAGCACATTTATAACATACTTGTAACCTTTTCGCTCTTCGCCTCTTGACGTAGTAGCTCTTTCCTAGACCAGGCATGTATTTTGCGAGATTAATGTCCGGCTCACCGGACAATCTCACCTTGGCTTCAATAAACCATCGGATATCCGCAGGCACATTTAGGAGCATCAATGCCCAAAGTCTAGTCATCTGTACTTTATAAATTTTAAACACAGCATTTTGAGGAAGTGAAGGGAAATATTTACGAAGGTTCGACAGAAAGATATCGGCATCCATTGAAGAGGAGAAAAGGAAAGATATTACCAGTAATTCGTTTGAGTCTATTCTTCTCCAAGATATGCACGCTTCAAACCTTTAAGCAATGGCTTCAATTCTTGTTTCGATGTTTCCTCAAGCTGTTGCACAAATGAGCACAAAGTACGAAGTAATCAAATTAAACAAAAGAAACGAAAAGAAAAGAGCAGAAAAGAAACTAAAGACACATAAAAGAGATAACAACACAATAACAAACAAAAGTAAAAAAACAAGTAAGAACAAATAAAACAAATAAGACAGATGGCAAAGAGAGATAAAACCTAATCAATTTTGATGGTCCACAAGAGAAAACTTCTCAAGACATAAAAATTGATCATTACTACCTTATTTTCTTTTTTTTTCTTTTTTTATTATTTATTAGAAACATTGGGTTGCCTCCCAATAAGCGCTTGGTTTAACGTCCTCAGCCCGATATTTGTTCCATCATGGGAAGGTCTAATCTCTGCTGTGCTTCTCTAGTGGGCTTGGATCCTTCTTCCAACAAGAATTGGTGCATGCATATGGCTGGGCCTTGGATGTTAGCAATCGTCCACCCAATAGCTATTTTGTGATCTATAAGTATTCGAACGAGTTTCTCTTCTTGTATTCGTGCAAGGCCCATTTCCATTATAACTGGCAAAGTATTATTCTCACCCAAGAATCTATGATTCAAATGATCTGGCAGTGACTTAAGCTCCAAGGTATTGGCTTTCGTCACAGAAGGAAGAAGTTTCTCATTAGATAAAGTAAATTGAATGTACGAAACATCATAACTATTTGTGGTTATTGCTATGGTCTCATCTAAGCTTGCCACAGCTTCCTCCATTTCTT
This sequence comes from Boswellia sacra, assembly GCA_013180625.2. Lineage (NCBI taxonomy): Eukaryota > Viridiplantae > Streptophyta > Magnoliopsida > Sapindales > Burseraceae > Boswellia > Boswellia sacra. The sequence continues at coordinate 23,902 of SNVD02010684.1, read as the reverse complement.
TGCACACTTGTATCAAAATTCCTGACTCATTGGAATTTTCTGTCCCTATATGCTCACTAATAGCTATATCCAATCCATTCTTGCGAGTTAACTCAAAATATTGTTGTGGCAAAGAATCAACAACGTCAACAGCAAAAACAGAATGTAAATCACTAGAGTACCTCATTGCCTCAAAAATATTGAAACATATCACCTTGCCATCAAGCTCTATGATGAGAGTGCCACCATGAACATCAATCTTGGTTCTAACAGTTTTCGAGAATGGTCTCCCTAAAAGAATCGGAGTTTGATTAGGAGATGTCTGATTCTCTATTTCAAGGACATAGAAGTTTGCTGGGAAAACCAATTGATTCACCTGCACAAGCACATCTTCCACAACTCTTTTGGGATATGCATTAAAATGATCAGCAAGTTGAATGGTAATCCCAGTTTTCGCAAAAGGTCGAAGATTTAAAGAAGCATAAATAGAATATGGCATGACATTAATAGATGCTTCTAAATCTAACATAGCTCTTTCAAACTTGGTTTTACCAATGGTGCATGGAATGGTGATCGTACCTAGATTATTGCATTTCAGAGGAATTTTTCTTTGCAATACAGCTGAAACATTTTCCCCCACACTTACTTTCTCATTTCCCTTCAACTTTCTCTTGTTGGTGCATAACTCCTTGAGAAATTTTGTACAACAAGGTACTTGCTCGATAGCATCCAGAAGTGGTATATTTACCTCGATTTTGTGAGAAGTTTTCAGGATTTCTTGTTCTTGTTCCTCCTTCTTTGATTTTGCAAATCTGCTAGGAAAGAGTGGCGGAGTAACATAAGAAGGAATTTGAGTTTTAAGATCTACCTTAGAAGATGATGTGTTTTTCATGGTGGAAGTAGTGTCATCTCCTTCATCAGTTTGTGATTTCTTTGTCAGGTTTTGGATACTTGCCCCAGTTTCCATTTGCTCTCCATTTCGAATTTGCTCTCCACTTCACAAAGTTATCGCACAATCATTCTCTCTTGGATTGATCACCGTTTGAGAAGATAATTTTTCTGAGCATTGGCCCTCGAATTTGCTCATGCTAGTAGCCAATTGTCCCATTTGATTTGCCAGGTTTTGGATACTTGCCCCAGTTTCCTTCTGGAATTGCATTGTGTTAGTGGCAAGTGCATTAACAATATCCTGGAGTGACATACCTGAGTTTTCTGGAGCTGGTTGTGGTGCTGGTTGTGGCATTGGTGGTGGTTGCATTTGAAATGGTTGCTGCACTCTAGGTTGATTAAAACCTTGTGGCCGATTTGGTATAGCATTTGGGGCGATTGGTTGATGATTCCAGTAATTAAAATTAGGGTGATCTCCCCATCCGGCATTGTAAGTGTTAGAGAAGGGATCATACCAATGCCTTGTTTGTCCTGGAAATCCACCCATGGCATTGGCTTGTTCCATATATTCTTCTTGTAAAGTTAGATACATGTCGATTGGATGCTCCATGGTAGAATATATCCCACATGCATAAGATTTCTGCATATCTCCTACAGCCATGTTTTCACAAGAGAAGTTAGCTCAGAAAGTTGTTGTTCAATGTTCTGAGTGCTTACCTCATTTACACTCCAATGTAATTGTGGCTCAAATTGGCTACTGAATTGTTGGAAGTTTACTGCCATGTCGCCAAAACACAAACAATCAGAAAAGAAAAACAAACAAAATACGAATCAACAATGAAAACAAAATAAAAAATCGATTAGAAAATCAATTCCCGGCAATGGCGCCAAAAACTTGATGCGTTCGAAACTAGCAAGTATACTAGTCGCACAAGTAATAAAGTGATAAGTAAGATATCGTTCCCACGAGGATTGATTCTAATTGAATTTGTTATTTCTAGCAACAATTAACTAAATGGGGGGTTTTGTTGGATGATTAACTAGATGAAAAACTGAATATGACGGTAATTAATGAATAACACAATGCAAACTTAATTGAAATGGGAATTAATCAATGATAGAAATCTGGTTAAGGGATCATTCTCCACCACAAGATATGGATTTGCGAATTAATTGTAGAATTATCATCCAATTACACCATTGAAATTATCAACCGTAGATAACAATAAGCTCTGTTATCCCAATCTTTCCTTACTTTGTTGTTAAATAAAACAGGCTCTTTATTTAACCTCTATCCATTAAACAACCTAGAACAAGCTCTCTAAATTTAATTCAATGGATGCATTACGATAAGAAGGATAGGTTGATCTAAGCAATAAACACACAAGCTCGGATTATTTAACTTAGGTTATATTCTCCAATTGCAATCTTTGATCACAATTTTTCTACTAATGATTAGAAATTCAAGACAATTACGGATCAAGATTTCTAATCTAGCAATAGACAATATCCAGATTATATTCAGTTAGCCACCCAAATATAATCAGCAAGTAATCATAAGCATTAAACATGGGAAAATACAAGCAACTTCAATTAGAGAATTGGATAACAATTCCTTGCACAATCATTTCACAAAAACCATATCAAGGCTTTGAAATCACCCTCAACCAATTCAGATTCAGTTACACATGTTTAAGAACGTGGTAAATACAATACAACATGGAGACATTCCAGAAAATGAAAGGAAAAGGGAAAACTTAGCAAATTTGATGAAATCTCTCAAGGATTGTAGTTCTTCCTCTTTCCAAGCCTTCAATCTCCTTCAAGAACTCCAAGAGATGAGAAAATCCAAAGATGCAGCCTCCTCCACGTTCTCCCCTCTTCAAGTTATCAAAATAAAACCCTAAAATGTGTTTAAATACTCTGCTACAGTAATCTGCTACAGTATCCCGTATTATACATGCTACAGTGATTTGTGGAATTACATTTCTATACTTCTCACACTGTTTTGATTACAACTTTTGGTACACTGAATGGATTTATAAACCGTAAATTTCTCCAGAAAATAGACTTCGAGAGCTTTCCAACGGTATATAATATGTCATCGGGTTCATTGTATATCAATACAATTAAATCCGAGAAGATCACTGACTAGCAGAGGTGAAAATGAAGGGTTTTACTCCATTTTTGTGCAAGTTGCTCCAAAACTCCTACAAATATGAAAACCACACAAAAACATAAAAATACCAAGGAATATAGCAAAGAAACATGGACGAATTGATATGAAAATGATATATAAATAGACACTTATCACGGTATGAGATGTTCCTATTTGGTATTTCCTAGTGGAGGCCAGATTTTGATCCCAGCAAGTCGAAAGACTCATACCTAACTTCCCAAACTTGTCTCTAAAAGGATGAGGGTAGTTTAGGTCCTGAATCAAGGGATTGGGTTGCCCCATTCATTTCTAATTGAATAATTGGGTGGTGACTCTATTCTCGAGACGTGGCTATAACTCATTTGTGTTCCTTTAAGTCTCGAAAGAGACTTTGACATAGTATCATGGTCGCAAACTCTTTGGTGGGATGAAAGCCTTGTTCACAGTGGCGACTCCACTAGGGATAAGAGAAGTTGATTTTAATGGGAATACTAAATTCTAATAGCTCATGTCAGTATAATGAGTCCTTGCATCACTACACTTTTGCACACAATGAGCACGAACTACCTAAATCAGCCGTGTGGCATTGGCATGAGAACTCTTTGGCTCCATTCAACCCATAGACGACTCATGTTGGTGTCACCACCTTTGAGCACGTATCATTGAATCGATATAAAAAGATATTTGCCTAAAAGGACATCTCTTGCTCAAAGGAGCCCAGACCATTGCACTCTTGAGACTCAAACCCATGTAGATGACTCTAGAAACTTGCACTAGGGTGAATATCCAAAAACCATATCGAGATGCGTGTTTATGGATGTAAGATCCCCCTTATTAGAATAATATTGACTCAAACCTCATGAAACCATGAATGAATGCCACACGTCAAGTCACCCATAAGAATAAAATAGGGACATGTGTCACAAGTTAAGGTTATCATGACGTTTAGAAGCCATGCTATGATAATCATGAAGAATCCAAACATCAACATGAATGTTAGAAATAGTAGAGAGAATCTCGCATTCCCGCTTCCCATGATGATGATTTGGGAATAAGACCAAAAATCCTAGGAAAAGGACTCAACCGCACGTGTGTGGGATCTAAAAGTGTGTCTATGCCCTTGTATAACCATGCATCATATCATGAATACATGTATGATGTATTAACACCTTTGTTTTGTAGCCATCATAGCTTGAATTAGACGAGATGGCTAAACAAAATGAATGGGACAATGAGGGACTCAAGTCATTGAGATTTTGAGAGAAGTAGGAGAGCTAATTACAACTACAATATTCGATCAATACGAGAGGATCAGTAAGATGAGTATGGACATGGAAGCATTGAAACACCAAGTGGCCCAGCTAAAGGAGTTGTCTATCCAAAGACTTGGTTCAACTTCAAGACCACTTTGATCATCACAAACTTTGACCACCGAAGGAAACCTAAATCAACCCAGTGGGTTAACAAATCATCAAAACCTCCTTAGAATCCTCGTCCAGCCAATCATAAGCATCATGAAAATTGTCTTTTCACCAACTAATGGGTGTTACCAACAAATGTCATCGCCTCCGCCATGAGATCTGGGACTTGATTGATAACGGCCAGATTCCCGACCCAAAATTGCAAGAACCCAACACAAGAAGTAGCCCATTATCCAATCATAGTCGGATACCTCCTCCAATGACCAACATGATTGGGTTAGGCTTGACTGAGGAGCAAGTTATGAATTCTTTTGAGTACATATAGCAAGGTCGAGAGAGCCAAAAGAAGGGAGAAGCTTATGCTAGAGCAATAAGAAGGGTCTATTAGAAAGGTGATCATGAAGAAGAAGCCCAAGGTTGAAGGGCCCAAAGAAGAAAAAAACCCAAAGAGATGACTGAAAGGATAGAAGATGAGCCCATTCCTTTGGTAGCCCAGATTTTCACCAAGAAGGGTGGATGGACCAATATTGCAATAAGAGAAGTCAAACGAAATTTGGAACCCTAATTTGTGTGCCTCAATGACTAAAAGGAGGAGAAGCCATAAAAAGAAGAAAAAGAAGAAGTTGAGGTGCCTTTACTTAAAAATGGATTGCTAGAAAAGGGGGTGGAAGAGGCCCAACACCTAGAAAACTCAAGGTGAAAAAGAGAAGTGAAGCTAAGAAAGGGAAGCAAGTTGAGAGCCTTGTAAGACAAGAGAGTTTACCTAGAAGGTGTAAAGTAGTGAGAGTCATAGGAATTTGGGATGACATCCCTAAAGTTAGGACTCTTTCAAACTTTTGGGCTGACTTTAGTGGTGATGCAAAAGAAGAAGTAAGAGTTGAGGGAGAAACACTTAAGGGTGAGAGTGAGAATGTCCAAGAAGTGATAAAGAGTGGTAGATTTTACCATGAGAAGGAGAAGAAGAAACCAATTAAGAAGACTATCGAGAAGGGCAAAAAAGTTACCAAGGAAGAGGAAGACCAAGTCATCAAGCAATTGAAGAAAACCCAAGCAAATGCTAGTATTAGGGACTTGTTGATCTCATCCCAAAAGCTTAAAGAAGCCATTGCAAAATTTTTGGTAGAGGTATAAATATCAATGGCTGCTACTCCAAATGAGATATTGGCTACTGTGACTGGAAGTGAACCCAACGGGGTAAATGAGCGAGGTATGATCACCTTTACCGACGATGACTTACCCTTCAAAGGAAGAAACCACAACAAACCATTGTACATCATCGCTCTTCAATAACAAATTGCCCAACTCATTGAAGCTCCATGAAATAGGCCTAAACACATGAACCAACCTCCACCCAAAGGGAATGATGGTGATAAAGGTGAGATTAGCCAAGGTAGAGGTAAGGGAAAAGCCTAGCGCCCAAGCCGAACCCAACTCGATCAAGTAGTTGGCCAGGGATATGGAGAAGGTCAAATCTCTCTTGAAGAAAAAGGGGTTGAAAAGGGTCAAAAACCTAGATGATATCTTACTCATGGGGTACAATGATTTACCACCAAAGTTTTGTATGCTAAGAGGGCAATTTGAAGACACATTTGGGACAGTATGCAACTGTCATGGCCACTATTCCTTTGTCAAAGGAGCACATATTGAAGTACTTTATACTATCCCTAGAAGATGATGCAATAATATGGTACCATGACCCCACCAAGAGAGTTTGAGAAGATTGGGAGGAACTATTCGAACAGTTCATAGAATAGTATTGCCATAACACCCAACTGGGGGTAACCTTGAGGGATTTGGAGATAACTTCTTAAAAGTCCAATAAGACCTTCTTAGAGTATCTAGTCCGTTGGACAGGCCAAGGTTACCAAGATGACCACCAGGCCCATAAAGAAAAATAGGTTTACATGGTGATTAATGGAGCCTATACCTTCATCAGTGATAGGTTGGTGGGCTTCCCAATCGAAACATTTGACGACTTGCAAGATTTGGTAATCTAAATAGAAGATTTGGCAGCCAGGAAGAAAAGAAGCAATAACTACCCTCAAAGAAATCAATGGCAGAATGACAAAGCTAGCGAAACAAATGAGAAGGATGTATAATAACATGCTTAACACAAGACTTGATTAATAATGGAAGATTCCTAACCTAGAGAAAGAATAATGTTGTTTTATGTTAAGTTGTGAGTTTATTTGATGATCATTGATGAAATCATGATACTTATTGGAAATAGTTTTTTGGTAATACATGAGATTGTATTGTTTGCATGCTTGACTCCTTTTTCCAGATGAGTTTCATTCTTGATTCTTCAACATTTGAGCACAACATCCATGAAATATGAAACATGAAACTCTTTATATCACCTTGACACAACCAAAAAAGAATTATCTCCCAAGTATAGGAGTGTCGAAGTAATTAATCCAACGAGACTGGGGTCGAACCAAAAGGAAGGAGATTTAGTAGTACAAACTAAAAGATGAGCAAATATAATATGAATGATTTATATAAGTAACAAAATAATGTTAACAAATATAAGTAAAGATGGTAGGCGATACTACCGACTATTCAAATGTAAAACAAAAACAAAAGGTGGTAAAACCATCCATGAAAATAGGTGGTAAAACCTACCATAGCAAATGAATGAACAATTTCATAAGTAATAAACAAGAATACTTAAATTACACAAGTAAGAGAAATTGACATAATAATAATAAAAGTTAAGTTTAGGGGATCCGCCCTTGATATATCAAATAAGGATAAATAACCCAATTATAACTCAATTGGAATCACACATCAAGGAGGTTCCAATCGAATTATATGCCATTTAAGACCATTTTAGTTATATGAATAATATTTGTTTCGTTATCAATATTTATACCACTTCTTGTAAATGGGTTCAAGCATCTAATGTACCAATTACCATATGTCTACAACAAATCAAGGTTCTTAACTAGACTTGTGTTGGTAAGGAAGAACCATACGACATCTAGAAAGGATCCAAGCATTTGATGTGCCAAGGATTGTCTACAATGGTTCAAGACCTCCACTTTACAAGTGGTGTCAAGATTGATTAGGGAAATAAATATAAATCATAACAGAATATTATAATTTTTAAGCACATATTAAAGGGTTAGAGGATCGTTATTCTCATATCAAGGGTTTCACTCTTTCACCTTACCAAGAGAGAATTTAGCAAGACATTATGAAAGAAAGAAAACAAATTGCAAGAAAAAAAAAGATTTATTAATAACATTAAGAGAACAAAACACAAGAGAGAAAAACACAATAATAAGAGATCCCAACCAAGAGCCAAGATGCCCTAATGAGTCATAATGCACCTCTATTTATCGATACGTTCGGGGGCAAACTTGTCAAATTATGAAGGGACAATTGTAAAATATCGTGTTGACAATTTGGATCTCATGTGCACCAACTTTGACCACCGATTTTGACACTGAATTATTTAGAATTTTTATCATATGTCCTCGTGAAAGTTGCAGATATTTCTCTTAGCTTTTTATAACATCTTGATTCATATGATTTTGATATGTATATCAAGAGATATGGTCTAAATACGGAGGCATAGTCAGGCTCGGCTGACACTACAGATCATTTCACTTTAACCCCATTTTTTATCCACTAAAAGCCCGAATTTCATTATGCTTGTGAAATACAATCTTGTACATAATTTAATCAACTTTCCAACAAACCAAGATTTACACCATTTTTATTTGTAAATAGAAAGTTATGCCATTTTACTAAACCTATAACAAAAACTAAAATTAAAATGACTTAATTCAAAAGATGTAAAAACTATAAATATGCTTAAGTTGAGGAATTTATTGACACTATTAATGCAATATGATGAATTAAGCTTTTATTAAGCATACATTTTTAAGTGTTTGTCACATCCCCAACCAGCTTATTGCTAGTCTCAAGCAATTAAAGCATTATTATTTAGCAGTGATTTATAGAATTTTATATCTAAGGTGGCCATTATTGCATTCTCATTGATTCTATCCAAATAAACAAACTTTCAACCGATTTTTTTCTTTTTTTTTTAAAGGACTCATGTACCCTTCAATCAAGATATTAACAAACCTTCTTTTTGTGCTCAATCGACACATGACTATAGGGCTTTTCAGAAAAAAGCCATATCGGTTCTAATATTTGTTAAGGCTAACATCCTTAGGCAGGGGAATTCATTCATCATTATTTTTATTTTTATATTTTTTTTAAAACAATGCATCTTTAACCTATGCAGCGAGCCTTAGGCTAATAACTCTCGGACCAGTTGACCTTAGGGCATTAGGTGTTAATAGCTTAATGACTCGGGTTGCCAATACTTTATTTTTGCTTAGACACTTCTGGATAGTGCAATGTTCAATCCCCTTAAGCTTTCTCGTTAATCTATGTAATGAACTTTGGCCAATAGCTACAAACTAGTCGGTCTTAGGGTATTAGGTGTTGAGGCACCCCTCAGGCTTAATTGTTCGAATTAAGGAGGCTACAAGACCAAACTTATTCACAATTGCTTTTTTTTCTTTTTTTTCTTTCACTTTTTTTTCTCTTTTTTTTTTTTACTTTTTCCTTCCTTTTGTTATTATCCTAAACAAAACAAAGAAACTCAAATATCGCAACATTTCATTTTGCAACCCACAATCATGCATCAAGATATACGTGTGTGTGAAGAAAGATTCATGAATACTTGCTTAATGAGTACATAAGCAAACAGTTTATTAAATGATAAGGTTGTGAGAGTTCATAGATTTGAATAATTCAAGGTGAAGTGAATAAGACATCCTCGTTATAAAATTCAAAAGTCCAAAACTAAATAATATGAAGTTAGCTAAATTCAGTCTTCAAAAGTGCAAAATCAAAACAAAATGACAAATTAGTTAGAATGGGTTTCAAGAGTTCAAAATGACCATCTTTACTCTGTCATTCCTAACTCATAATGCGGCTCAAGAGGAATTGAACTCCTTACACTGCCACTCTAAATCTAATTGCTTACTCTTTTCTTTTCTTTTTTTAATGCAAGAAGAAAATATAAGACACACTTATGTCTACTATCTTTCCCCTAACCAAATAAAACATTGTCCTCAATATTTAAATGTAGAGAGATAAAGAATAGGAAAAATTACTTGAAGCTTCAGTTATTCAAAAGAGACGACCTGAAAGACACCTAAAATAAAATGCTACAAATAAAAGACAAGAAAAATTACAAGCGGAGTGTCAGATCCAATTTGCACTGTTTGTTTTGTCCCCCTGACCAATTAATTTGAGTTATTACTGGGTCAGGTTTATACTTGACTGTTTGTAATTTGTCAAGTAATTCATTAGCAATAGTGGCAGAAACAAGGATCCGTCGTGCCGAATGTGGGATAAAATTCTGTTTTACAGTTGTATCAACAAAGCGTATCAAAGGATCAAAGAAATTTTTAACATTCAACAAACCTATAGGTTTTCTATGGAGATTCAGTTGGGCCCAAGAGGCAATTTAAAAAATTCCTTCAGAAGTACCAAAGCCACCTGGTAAAGAAATAAAAGGCATCCGAATTGATAAGCATATATGCCATGCGTTCATGCATAGAAGAGACTTGTAACTCCTACCCAACTGTTTTTCCAATGATGCTTTTACAGCTAAAGCTCTAGGAATAACACCTAAAACTTGACTATCTCCTAAGAGTGCAGTTGTTGACACACAACCCATTAACTCAAGGCTACCTCCCCTATAAATCACATGAATCTTTCTTTCAACTAAAAGCCTACCAAGATAATTTGCTACTTCTATAAACTCTTCACTTTTTCTAGGTCGAGATCCATAAAATACACGTATCTTTTAGATTCAACATTTTGAGGTTCCCTCCATGTCTATGTAACTTTCTAACTATATGTGTGAAGTAAAGAACAAGAGATATCATATTTATGGAGTGTAAAAAGGTATTCTAATGATGACATCTATATAAGTAGCTCGGCTATTTGTTGAAAAAGTTTGACAATAAAGCATAGAAATTCAAAAAAAATTTGATAGAGATAAGACAACATAAATGCATAAGTCAACCGAAAGATATAAATTCAGAAATGACAGCTATAAGGCATAAAATTCAAAAATGATAACATACATACATATGTACAGATAGTTGTGATTGTGGCTCACATTTTTCTCTCGTTTTACGTTTAGAAATGGCTTAAACATCTTCTATGAGTTGGGGACATGCTTTCCATCAGTTTTCTTATAAACTGGCAAACAGGGTCGTTTTGAGTCAGATTCTCGAGACTATAACGTGTCTACTCTTCATGAAATTTTGTCCATAATTTCAAAATTTCACGTTGCACATTTCCACAATAATGTGTTTCAAGAGTACGACTCCTTACTCAGCCCATTCTTGATGAATTGTAGTTTATCTTCTTGATTGTTAGACAAAAATCCTAAGGAGCGACAACGTTGGTTATAAGTTCATCTTCATATTTGCGACAAACTTGTAACCTTTTCGCTCTTCGCTTTTTGACGTAAGAGCTTTTTCCCAAACCTGATATGTGAGAAACAAGATCATCTAAAAATTCACAAGAAAATCAAACCTTGGCATTTCAATTTATTGTTGGAGGATATTGGATGTGTTGAAAACATGTTAAGAATAAGAAAATTTGCTAGTAGTTCCCACCAATGGTATCAAAGAAGGCAAACTTGCCACCAGCAGTGAAGAAGCAAGATATATGGAAGAAGTTAGCCATTTCATCCAGAATGGATGTCTACAAAGAAGAAGGATAATGCCTTTAAAGCTAGAAGAAGAAATTCTCCAAGGGGCAAAGAATTGCCCATTCATCTTGAGAAGGAAAAAAAAGCAAGAGGGCAAAGAATTACCCCAACCATTTTGAAAATCATGGTAGATAGAATTATCTCTATAATCTCAAAGGAAGTGGAAGAAATGATGCTAGAATGGATAGCCTCTCTTGTAACCAAATATGAATAAGATATGAAAAGAAAAGAAAAGAAGAAAGAGCCTGTTAAGTTGAAGACCCGAAAGGGTAGCTTAGGCAAAAGCTAGGACAGAAAAAGAGAAAAGAAAAAAAGCCCGCTATGTTAAAAACTTGAAAGGGCAGCTTAGGCAAAAGTTAGGGCAGAAAAAGAAAAAAGAAGAAAAAACCCGCTGAGTTGAAAACCTGACAAGGGGGACTTAGGCAAAAGTTAGGGCAAGCTCACTAAGTCAAAGACCTGAAAGGGCAACTTAGGCAAAAATCAAAGCACAAAAAAAGAAGGAATGAACCCGCTAAGTCAAAAACCTGAAAGGGCGGCTTAGGCAAAATTTAGGGTTAAAAGAAAAAACCTGAAGTAGCAAGAGACTGCCACTGAACCTTAGACACGGATCAATCCTGACTCGATCCAGTTTGATCAATGTCTCAACTACAATCAAAAGAACTACTGTGAAACCAAGGCCCATTTGAGGAATGATGGTCACAAGATATAGATCTCTGAAATCATCTAATAAGACTAGTAGAAACTACGCAAGGATGCAAAACTAAAGAAGGAAAAGACAACCGAACAAGATCCTATCTACCATCTTAAGTAAAGGGATAATGGAAGACAATGTCACCCTACCACCTCTAGTGTGAATGCCCATGGTAGAAGTTAGGAATCTAAAGAGGTTGATGAGATCAGATATTGATGGTGTCTTAACAGTAGGCAAAATGATGCTTTCAAAATTAGACGAATAATAATAGAGTATAGAGTATAGCAGAGAATTTCTTATATAGTGGGCAAAGTCTTGCCCATTGAAGTAGAAGACATAATCTTGAGGATCCTAGAAGGTTGTGCATTTCTTAAGAAAGAAACCTCGAGCTTTACATGTCGAAGGAATTTCAAATTGTAGATTCGAGTTGTCTCCAATCATCATCCTTTAGAAGCTTCAAGAGAGGCTAGAGGGCCTTTTAAAATGGCCTCAAACATGTTAGAAAATGCGAGAAGAGGCATTGGAAGGTGTGAGGAGAAGTATAAGGGAAAAACAGAAGGCTGATGATGACAGTTATCATCGTTCTCGCCAACATAAATTGAAGAAGCAGCAACCTAAGCCTGAAGACGCCCAACCTCTCACTCTAGACACTCGATTTGTTAACGACTCGTCTAGTCTAAGCAAGAAGCATATAGTTAGAAAAGATTATTAAGATAGACATCATGCATACATGAAATATCAAATGTTTTCTTGTAGGAAGCGCAATCTTGAATAGTATACAGCCTATAAGTGACCGAGTTTTGTAGAATCACAGTACAATATGAAATACTGAGGGTAACCACAAAAGAAAAAGGCTCAGCACCTAGAGGAATAGAAGCAGCGTGACGAGCAAGCCAGTCTTAATGGAGGCAAAACGATATGCAAGTTACTTCGGTCAAGCAGCTTAGTCTTGATGAGATCTAATGATCACTTAAAGCAGCATAATGTGTTCAAGTAATTCAAGTATTGCCATGTACAAGGTATTTGGAGTGAACAATAATCACCATAAAAATAAGAACTACTACAGTTGAAGACAATTGAAAATGACCACTGTTTTGAAAGAAGAAATTCACCTTGAAGAAAGCGTCTCCTTTGAAGAAGGCATCCATCTTGGATATGGAATCTCTCTTGATGAAAGCAACTACCATAAAGAAGGTATCCCCTTTGAAGAAGGATGTTCATCTTGAATAAGGAATCTTCCTTGAGGAAGGCAACTTGCCTTGTAGAAGGCATCCACCTTAAAGAAGGAATCTCCGTTGAAGAAGGCATCAATCTTGAAGAAAGAACTTCTCTTAAGAAAATGCATTTATTATGAAGAAGGCGTTCACCTTGAAGAAGGCATCTGTTTCAAAGAAATATGTTCACCATGAAGAGGAATTTGAAGTCTACCCTAAAGAAGGGATTTTGAAGAAGAAATTTGATGTTCACCTTGAAGAAGGAAATCTGCCATGAAAATGAAATGCCATTTTGAAGAAAGGATTTGAAAAAAGAAGAAGGTTCATAGTCGGATAATTAGAAATGTAAAAGCATAAAAGAGACAAGAGAAAAGAAATAAAGGAAGGGATAGAAAAGAGAAAAAGAAGAGAGAGAGAAAAGAAAAAGAAAAGAAAAAAAAGAAGAGAGACGAGAGAGAAAAAAGAGGCAAGGAGAGAGAGAAAGAAGAGAAGAAAGACTCTGCATCGACCTTAAGACACTAAAGGAATTTTTTAATAACACCTCTGACAAGCACCTGGCCATGGCAATAGTTTAGCAACTTACAAGAAAAGAAGAGTAATATCAGTCGATAAAATCTTCGACCGAAATCACGCGGAAGAATTCCTCCAGATATTAGAAAGTGGTTTGTTGAAAAATGCACCAAACAAGGTAAAAAAAAAAATTGAATTGATTTTCATTATCAAGAGATGTTTGAATTTTGCAAGAACTTGCAAAGACAATGGAAGAATTCCCATTGATTCAAAGAATCAATAATATGATAAGAACTCCCAAGTGAAGAGAATAACGAACGCAAGAGAAGTCGAGAATGAAGAATGTTAGAACATGACAAATAAGGAATTTCCACAATAGACTAGAAGAAATCAAGAATAGAAGTAAGAATACTCGAAAGAAGGTCGTGAAACCTAATGAGTACAAAGACTAGAAGAACATGAATAATACTCCAAAGAGGGGCATAAAACCTAGCAAATGCAAAGTCTAAAGAAATCAAAGAAGGTCTTAACGATACTTAGCCAAAGGCACAAAGAATGAGAAGGTCTAAAGACTGTAAAGCAATGCATGATAGAAGATTTCCCAATGGGCATGCATTAGAAGGAACCCATAGGAAGTAGGTGCACTCAAAAGCGCTTTAAACCTTAGAATAGGCACAAGCCCTAAGAAGAAGCGCACTAAAAAGTGTTGAAAACCCTAAGAAATAGGTGCACTTAAGAGTGTTTCAAGCCCTTAGAATAGACACAAGCCCTAAGAAGAGGTGTACTGAATAGTGTTGAAAACCCTTAGAAGTAGGTGCACTTAAGAGTGTTTTAAGCCCTTAGAATAGACACATTGAAGAGTGTTACTAAACCCTAAAAAATTGGTGTACTTAAGAGTGTTAGAAACCCTAAGAAGTAGGTACACTAAATAGAGTTTTATCTTAGCATCGTGAGGATGCACTTCATGCATTAGAATGATGTATTTGTCTACACCAAAAGGATGCACATTGTGCATCATAGGGAGGTATCTGTCCGCACTAGAAAGGTGCATTGCATGTATCATAAGGATGTATTCTAGCCCTTGAATGGGCACATCAGCCTCTAGATGGGCACATTAACCCTTGAATGGGCACATCCACCCTTAGAATGTGCACCTCAGTACGTGAATGGGTGCTATTGTTACAAGAATAGAGATGATGAGAAAGTCTGATAGAATAAGAACGAAGACAAAGATGTCGAGAGGGAAGAAGGAAAGATCAAACAAGAGTACTTTGTCGACTTTTGTGTCTCATAAACCTCTGCAAAGTAGGGGGTAAGTTATAGACACTGGAATTTTGAGGCTCGATGACAAAAATAAAGATGGATGTCGAGCAAAAAAGATGATGAAAATACCCTTGGAGACCAAGAAAGAAAATGTGAGAAGGAATTAATGGTCTTAAAAACTGACATGTGAGTTTAAAAAATCACATAAATTAATCTAAGAGGAATCTGATGATGAGTCATATACTGTTACGAAGCCCCGGATGTTTAGTTTTCATAGACATTTACAGATCACAAATCAAAGTTGAATTCAAAAAGTTATGTGTGATCGAACAAGCAAATATCAAAAGGGACTGCGATGCAAAATAACAAAATAAAGGGGTTGAGGTAAATAGCTGCCCCGCTGTTGACCAATAACCGCCCAGCTTTTTAATGGTCTATCGGCCATCTACCAATGATCGGCCAACTGTTGGTTGCGTATTCTTGAAAATTTGCATAAAAAACCTTCCTTTTTTAGATCTTTCTTCCTTTTTCAACTTTACCTCTCTCCTATATAAGCACTCCCTTTCCCACTTTACAACACACATCAAATTTTGAATAATTCTCTCTTCTTTCTATTGAAGACACACTCTAGAATTCAAGAAGTCTTTTTCAGCATAAAGTTTTTAGGCATTCTATTGTTGTAAACCTAGAAATGATACATCTTGAGAGCAGGATTCTCTCCTCCCTCTTATCATTCTTCTTTATTTTCTTGCTTAGAATTAAGCATGTTTAGGTTTATTAATACTTAGAATAAGCATGTTAGAATTTATTCTTATGCTTAGAAGCATATTAGGGTTATTATGAATTATTCTAACCCTTATTTGTTTTGCGAGATCGATAAGTGTGTCGAGGTAAGTCTACTATCCCTTCTTTATTAGAATCATGCTTACAGGTTTAATTTCTTTACGAATACTTAGAAACATGTTTAAGAGCGCATGCTTAGAATCATGTCTAGGAGCATATGATCAGAATGATGCTAAGGAAGACTTGTACTTGCTCTGATGAATGCTAGGAAATAGCATAGAATAGGTAAGAATTACCATTTTACATTCTAATGACTTATTTGATGATGATTGCTTGAATTAGGCTAGAATATGCCATGAATGATATGTTTAGGCTAGACTATGCCATGATAACCATGATTAGGCTAGAAATGCCATGAATTAATGTGAATAATGCTAGAATTGTAATAGGTAGAATTACAATGATATAATTTATCAAATTTAGGCTAGAACACTATGATACTAGATTATGGCCATGTATTGAGTTTTATTTGCTTATTTTAATTTTATTATATTAAGAAGTGTAATTGTATGATGCCATGAAGCAGTGACGGACTCACATTAATTGTGATGGACCATTACTTAGAATGAATATTCAAAATAATGAATGTGTGAATACACTTGTAGAGATTTTATAAGTATTGAATAGACTCACATACGGTGGTGAGGAATTCACTATTTATTAAGTCTCCAATTGATTGTTTATATTTGGATATGTAATTTATTTCGAATGAATGTATAGAATATCTCTATTTGTAGAATTATTTTATTGTTGAAGAACAAATGATGTAATCCTCTTTCCCTTCCCCCATGTTTGAAAGGAAATGTAATCCATTCTCCTCCCTTTTTCTATGGATGTTTATGACTACTTTGATTGAATAATCATCTCACATATATACTAAAGATTAATATGAAATGTGTACATAAAATGGATAACACTAAGTGGACTAAGTAACGATGTGAGATGTTCTTATTTGGTAATCCCTAGTAGAGGCCGAATTTTGATCCGAGCGGGTCGAAAGACTCGTACCAAACTTTCGAACTTGTCTCTGAAGGGACGATGGTAGTTTAGGTCTTAAAGCAAGGGATCAGATTACCACCATTCATTCCTAATGGAATAATTAGGTGGCGACTCCATTCTCCAGACATGCCTATGACTTGTTTGTGTTCCCTTAAGTCTCAAAAGAGGCTTTGACACAGTCTCATGATCACAAATGCTCTGACGAGATGAAAGCCTGTTCACATGACTACAATATCTTTTACCTTGTCCCAGATCATCGAGTGGTTGTATTCACGAAAGAAATCCAACTCATGGGATCTCTCAAGCTCCGTACGACACACAACCAACATCTTCATCCACAGGAAAAAAAAATCCTGACAAACAGGAAGTAAGGATGGTGGCACTCCTAACTCGTAGGCCCACATCTATTGTAAACAAGATAAAATCAAAAATCGAATTTATATGAACAAAATATAAAGGTGTAAAAGGGAAAGAAATTACCTCAAGTAATGGAGCAAAACCGATAATCACAGTAATACATCGACAAGCACGATTTAAACCAAAGTACAATAGGCCGAGAGCATCATGGCCCTAATCGAAGGTCCTCACTTGGTCGAGATCCTGAAGGGTAGGAAGCAAATTAAGAAGGCAGTGTTCGATGCATTGATAAAAAGAGTTGAACCAAACAGATACACGATAAAGCTTCGTGCATACTGATCTACCTCGACTGAAGTTAGATCCAATCTTCACTTCCAATAGTCGTACAATGCATTATACCGAATTGCGATGGTGTTCTTGATCTTTACGGTGCATCCAAGACGCTGACGAACCAAATCTCTCTAGTCTTTATCTGCAATGCAAGGATCAATGGGTACAACCTCCCCACCATATGGAAGGCCAATCATGCGATAATGTCGAATGCCATGATAATTATCTCACCAGTCAGAAGATGAAAAGTGTGAGTTGTGTCTATCCATCTCTCATATAGAGCAGCCAATCTCAACAATCAGTGTGCCGAGAGGCATGTGGAAGAGAAGTGATAAACTCATAAAAGCTAGCAACAATAATCCTGTTCCTCACAGCCTTATTCTCTATCTTTGAGAACCAACTATGGGCTCTAGAAAATGACATACATATCTTGTTCTCATGGAAGTCCTAAGGCAATAAATTGAAGTCTTTACATGAATACATGCCTAGAAAATCGAAAAACAAAGAATGAAGAAAAATGTGTACCTAGTTGATCATGTGGAAATCTAAGTCATAGACAACAGGTACCTCTTGGTGTCTCAAAAGACCTCTCAAAATTGATCTCCAAACTGGATCACACTCATTCAATTCAAGATGGATTAGATGACCCACCATTAGAAAGAGGATATTGAGATGGTCGTGTAGGAGAAAACTAGAGGCAAATCGGATGAAAAACGAAAAAATGGGACATGGATAAAGCAAAGAAAGACAAAGGGTTGTTATATAAACCGTTGTCAGCTGGCCACCGATCGGCGGTCATACCACTTCCTACAGTCGACTGGCTGCCCCTTTCATGAGGGGAAAAAGGGTAAAAGGTCGAAGAGAGAAAAGAGAAGAAAGAAAAAAAAGGAAAGAAAGAAAGAAAAAATAGAGAGAAAGAAGAGGGAAAAAGACATAAAAAAGAGAGAAAGACAAAGAAAGAGAAAGAAAGAGAGAAAAAGAAAAAGAAAATAAAGAGACGAAAGAAAAGGCTAAGAGGAAAAAAAAACTCTGCATTGACCTTAAGACACTGAAAGAATTTTTGGATGCACCAGTGACAAGGACTCGACCATGGCAATAGCTTAGCAACTCACAAGGAAAGTTGAGCAATAACAATCGATGAAATCTTCGATTGACTCACATGAAAGAATTCCTCCAAAGACTAGAAACCAGTTTGTTGAGGAATACGTCGAACAAGGTAAATTTTGAATTGATTTTAAATCATTAAGAGATGTTCGATATTTTGTAGGAATTTGCAAGGACAATGGAAAGATCTCCAATGAGTCCAAGAATCAATAACATGATGTCAACTCCACCAATGAAGTCCTACAAATGAAAAACCTAAAGAGATCAAGAACAAAGAATGCTAAAGCATAACAAAACAAGAATTTTTCCCAGTAGACTAGAAGAAATTAAGAATAGAATCAAGATACTTGGAAGAAGGGCATGAAACCCAACGAATACAAAATTTGTATAGATCGAAGAAGAATGAAGAAAACTTAACCGAAGATATGAAGAATGAAAAAGTCTTAAGATCGCGAGGTAGTGCATGATAGACATTTTCCTGATAGGCATGCATTAGAAGAAACCCTTGAAATGAGGTACACTTAAGAGTGTTTTAAGCCCTTAGAATAAGCATAAGCCCTTAGAATAAGCATAAGCCCTAAGAAGACATGCATCGAAGAGTGTTTAAAAATCCTATGAAGTAGGTGTGCTTAAGAGCATTTGAAGCCCGTAGGATAGACGCACTTGATGCGTTCGAAACTAGCAAGTATACTAGTCGCACAAGTAATAAAGTGATGAGTAAGATATCGTTCCCACGAGGATTGATTCTAATTGAATTTGTTATTCAAAGCGAAAACAGAATAAATGGGGGGTTTTGTTGATTGATTAACTAGATGAAATAAATGCAAATAAAGAATAAACAATGCAAAGTTAATTTGAGAGATACACAATGAAAGAAATCCTGGTTAAGGGATTATTCTCTGCCACAAGATATGGATTTGCGAATTAATCATAGAATTTTCATCCAATTACACCATTGAAATTATCAACCGTAGATAACAACAAGCTCTGTTATCCCAATCTTTCCTTACTTTGTTGTTAAATAAAACAGGCTCTTTATTTAATCTCTATCCATTAAACAACCTAGAACAAGCTCTCTAAATTTAATTCAATGGATGCATTACGAAAAGAAAGATAGGTTGATCTAAGCAATAAACACACAAGCTCGGATTATTTAACTTAGGTTGTATTCTCCAATTGCAATCTCTGATCACAATTTTGCTACTAATGATTAGAAATTCAAGACAACTACGGATCAAGATTTCTAGTCTAGCAATAGACAACAACCAGATTATATTCAGTTGGCCATTCCAAATACAATCAGCAAGCAATCATAAGCATTAAATATGGGAAAATACAAGCAAACTTCAATTAGAGAATTGGATAACAATTCCTTGCACAATCAACTCACAAAAACCATATCAGGGGCTTTGAAATCACCCTCAACCAATTCAGATTCAGTTACACATGTTTAAAAATGTGGTAAATACAATACAACATGGAGACATTCCAGAAAATGAAAGGGAAGGGAAAAACTTAGCAAATTTGATGAAAATCTCTTAGGATTATTGTTCTTCCTCTTTCCAAGCCTTCTTTCTCCTTCAAGAACTCCAGGAGATGAGAGAATTCCAGAGATGCAACCTCCCCAGTTGTTTCCCCCTCTTCAAATTATTCAAATAAAACCCTAAAATGTGTTTATATACTCTGCTACAGTAACCTGCTACAGTGTCTCATATTATACATGCTACAGTGATTTGTGGAATTTCATTTCTACACTTCTCACACTGTTTTGATTATAACTTTCGGTACACTGAATGGATTTATGAACCATAAATTTCTCTAGAAAATAGACTTCCAGAGCTTTCCAACGGTATATAACATGTTATCCGGTTCATTGTATATCAATACAATTAAATCCAAGAAGATGGTTGACTAGCAGAGGTGAAAATGAAAGGTTTTACTTCACTTTGGTGCAATTTCCTCCAAAACTCCTACAAACATCAAAACCACACAAAAATATAAAAATACCAAGGATTATAGCAAAGAAACATAGATGAATTGATATGAAAATGATACATAAATAGACACCTATCAGCATTGAAGAGTGCTAGCAAACCCTAGGAAGTAGGTGCACTGAAGAGTGTTTCATCTTAGCATCATAAGGATGGATTCCATGCATTAGAAGAATGCATCTATCTACACTACAAGAGTGCACATCATGCTTCATAAGGATGGCATTGGAAGAATGTATTTGTTCACACTAGAAGAGTGCACGTCACGCATCATAAGGGTGCCTTTTTGGCATTAGAAGGATGCATTTGTTCGCACTAGAATAACGCACTTTATGCATTAGAAATATACATTTATTCATACTAGAAGAGTGCATTTTCTACATTAGAATAATGCATATTAGCCCCCAAGTGGGCATGCCATCCCTTAAGTGGGCATCTTATCCCTTCAGTGGCCACACTCTTTTTGCAGGAACTAAAGAGGAAAGTAGATGATGAGAAGTCTAACATAATGCATGCAAAGGCTAAGATGCCAAGATGAGAGGAGGAAATGTGAAGTAAAAGTACTTTGTCGATCTTTGTGTCAAAAAAACTTCTCCAAAGTAGGAGGCAAGATGTAGAAACTCGATTTTTTAGGTTTGATGATGAAGTAAAGATGAATATCGAGCAATAAAAATGACCAAAATGGCCTTGG
Organism: Boswellia sacra; assembly: GCA_013180625.2. Lineage (NCBI taxonomy): Eukaryota > Viridiplantae > Streptophyta > Magnoliopsida > Sapindales > Burseraceae > Boswellia > Boswellia sacra. Next base: position 2,706 of record SNVD02010684.1, on the reverse strand, counting down.
AAGCAAAAAGAAAAGAGTCAAGAAGAAACCAATCAAAGGCTTTAAAAACTTACACATGACTTTGAAAATTCACAGATATTAATCTAGTAGGAATCTAATGATTAATCATATACCGTTATGAAGATACGGATATCTAGTTTTTACAAAATTATACAGATCACAAATCAGAGTTGAAATCAAAGAGTTATGCATGATCTAATAGTTGAAGGTCAGAAGGGACTGTATTAAAAAAATGCAAAGTTTAAGGGTTCAATGGGCCATAACTGGCTGACAGTTGTTGTCGACTATCCTTCCTACTGGCTGTCCGCCCATATCCAGATGGTAGTCCCACAGCTAGCCGATAGTCCCATAGCCAGTTGGTGGTCCTCCCACAGTCGGCTGGCACTTCCCCTCGTATTTTTGGCATATTTTGTTTAAAACCTTCCTGTTTGGTTTTTTGCCTCCTTTTTCAACTCACACCCTCTCCTATATAAACACCCCTCTCCCCAATTTCACTCATACACAGAAATCTTCTCTTCTTTCTCTTGAAGACACACTTGAAGTTCAAGTAGTCTTTTCTAATTGAATAATTTTTTAGGCGTTCTATTGCTCTAAACTCAGAAAGGGTACGTCTTAAGAGCAGTTCTCTCTTATGCCTCCTCTTTTCTTCTTTTTTTTCTTGCTTTAGAATAGGCATGCTTAGGTTTCTTTACACATAGAATGAGTATGTTTAGGTATTATTTTGATGCTTAGAATCATGTTTAGGATTATTATAAATTGTTCTAATCCTTATTTGTTTTGCAAGATGGATAAGCGTGTCAAGGTAAGTCCGTTTTCCCTTCCTTATTTAGAATCATACTAAGGTTTTATTTTCCTAGCGAATGCTTGTAATCATACTTAAGAGCACATGATTAGGATCATTGATTAGGATTTAAATTTATTTTTGAAGCATACTAGGAAATAACATAGAATTAGATAAGAACTACCTTGGTTGGTTGGAATTGCCATGTTTATTTTGATTGCCTGAGTTATGCTAGAATAGCCATTTTTTGCCATGTTTGATTGAATTAGGCTAGAATATACCATGATAACCATGTTTAGGCTAGAATATGTTATGATTAGACTAGAAATGCTATGATTTATCATAATTACTATGAATAGGCTAGAATTGTCATATTTAGGCTAGAATGTCATGATAAAATTATCAAATCTAAGTAGAAGTGCCATGATTTTAGTTTATGACTTTATTTATGATTTTAATTGGATTTGTTTTGAATTAATTACCATGATTAGATGAATATGATTAAGTGTATGTGTGAATATACATGAAGAGGCTCGATAAACATGGAAGAGACTCATATATGGTGGTAAGGAACTCCTTATTTATCGAATCTCAAATTGAATGCTTCTATAGATATTCTATATGCCTTGATATGAATGTGATAGTTGAAGTGTTTAGAAGTAAAATTACCTAATTTATTTGTTGAATGATAAATTGATGTAATCCTATTCATTATCCCCCATGTTTGATGGAAACGTAACTCTTTTCTCCTCACCTCCTTCTTTGTATGAATATACAATTCCTATTGATTGAAAATCACCTTACATGCTTTAAGAAGATGAAATGTATGCATAAAATGAACAATTTAAGTGGACTATATAACAAAGTGTAGCTATTTTTATTTGGTATTTCCCAATGGAGATCGCATTTATATTCGGGTGGGCGGAGGGTTTCATATTAACTAATAAGGGTAATTTAGACTTTGCATGTGTAAAAGGGGTTACATTTAATCATATACATAAAAGGGGTCATGTTAAAAAAGAACTCCAAAAAGGGTTATTTAAAAAAATAACCCAGCAAAAGATGATCTTGTTTGTATAATTAAGCGTTTGTTATTTGTTAACAATATATATAATGGGAGCATGCATTTAGTTTATAATATTATTTGTTAATAATCCTTTTATTTATGCAATTTGTAAGAACAAGTGTTTTGGATTCATTTCCAAACGCATTTTATATTTTTGTTTTCAAAATTTGATGTCAATGATTCACTTCCAAACACATATCTTGTTTTTGTTTTCAAAATTTCAGCTTCAAAATTCATTTCCAAACACATATTCTTAAAACCATTTTTAAATTTATATTTTACGAATTTATTTCTAAACGCATATCCTTTACTTGAAATCGTTTCTCTAAATCATAGAAATTCATTTTTCAAATCATTTTGGAAATAAAAACACATAATTCAAAAAAAAACATAGTGTTGGTTTTTTATTTTTCCCCTTAAAATCAACATATAATGAATAATAAAATTTGTGCCTATTGAAGCTAACTACGGAGATGGTATGGTGGCAATGTTGCAAGTGTGCTAGGTTCGAATCATGTCTACCTACTCATTTTAAAAAAAAAAAAAATTTCACACCACCAAAAAAATTTTCACACAGTCAAAGGGCATTACAGTCATTTCATTGGAGATAAGATAATGATAGGGTCATTTTTGTCTATTTACAAAAATAGGGTCATTTTTTATTTTAGAGAACCCCAGGGTCATTAATGAGACTTTCCCCATAAGTTATAAACATAACATAAAGATATTATACTAAATTATAATATAAAATTATAAATTTAATATAAAAATAATTAAACAGAATCTAAATTATAAATGTTATTGGACATAATTTTTTAAAATAAGATAAATTATAGATTAACTTTAAAAAACCTAATTA
>SNVD02010681.1:0-49255 GCA_013180625.2 Boswellia sacra | reverse complement strand
TTTGGTAGGAATAAAAGGTCCTTCCAAAATAATAGACTATAAATCATAATCAAAAGATTTCAAGAAAATACTCATTCTAGTTTTCCAATAAGAGTAATCACTTCCATTAAAAAATGGAGGTCTAGAAATAGAAACCCCTCAACATATGAAGTTGAATTAAAAGTTACCATAGCTCAAAATCGGTTAAGATTTAAAAAAAAGAGCAACCTTGCTCTGATACCACTTGTTGACCCAGGTATGACAACCCAAGAGGGGGGGTGAATTGGGTTTATTTATCAAAACGAATTTATAAAACTTTTCTTGAAAGATAAAAATTATTTCACTTTTTCTTTTGAGAATAGAAGTGAAGAAGATGAAAATAGAAGTTATCTAAGATGCAATCAAGAGAATAGCAATAATAAATAATCTCAAGTGAAAGTAAATGTAAAGAGTATAGGGATAGAGGAGTACAACTCAATTTACGTGGTTTGGCAAACCTTGTCTACGTCCACGGGCTCCTAGCTCCACGAGCTAAGCTTTCCACTAAGTTGTAGAAATCTTTACAACTTGCTTGATGAAACAACCTCACCAAGACTTTTTCTTCCAACTCTTGATAACACCACACCAAGAGTTCTTCTTGATGAACAACCTCACCAAGGCAACTTCCTTCAACTCTTGATAACACCACACCAAGAGTTCTTCTTGATGAACAACCCACCAAGGCAACTTCCTTCAACCCTTGATAACACCACACCAAGAGTTCTTCTTGATGAACAACCTCACCAAGGCAACTTCCTTCAACTCTTGATAACACACAACAAGAGTTCTCTCAAGGATAACTAATATCCTTTACAATAATATCTCACTCTCACCACAATACAAGAACAAAGATAATTTTTACAACAAAAGTATAAATCTCTTCAAAGAGTAGATAAATAATATAAAAGATCTCTAGACTTGATATTTCTCTTGCTTTTTGCTTGATAAAATGCTTCTCTTGCACTACTTGAATGCATGGGAGAATGGCTCCTTTTATAGGCAAATGAGATGAACTTAATCAAGTGAAGACACCAACTCCAAATTTTCTGCCAACCATAAAAACCGTAATCTTGTCTTGCCATTTTTGTCAATGTTTCGTTTGAAATTTGAAAAAAATCTGTGTTAAAACATAAAATATCTGCACATTTGAAAAGCTTCCAACGCATTCACAAGAACCAAGTCATTTGGATATCGTAGCTCAAGATAGGCCCAAAACACCATTCGGTGCTCAAGTGACTTGATTTTTTTCCATTGTGGTCTGTCCACTGACTGAATGATAATTCTTGTCAGCCTTCTGTTTGAAATTTGAATTTCTTCAAAAAATAAAAGATCTTCATATTTGAATAAGCTTTCCAAAACATTAAGAATCAAAGCAATTGGATATCTCTATCTTAAGATATGGCCAAAACACCAGTCGGTGCTTATGTGAGTTGATTTTTCTTCTCTGTGTCAGTCCACCGAATTGCATGTCAATTATGTCAGCCTTCCATTTGAAATTTTAATTTCTTCAAAACATATGAAATGTGACCATTAAGTCATCTTTCTTCTAATGCACAACGAATCAAGTCCATTTTGATTTTAGATCTCAAGATTGTCCAAAAGAGTAGGTGCTCATGCAGCTGCTCATTTGTCTTGTCAATGCATGTATGATTTGGGGGGGTGGGGGGGACACGAGATCTTAACTTGAAATTTGAATTTCTTTAAAAACATATGAAATGTTATAAATTGAGTAAGCTTTCCAAAGGCTTAAGAATCACATCATTTGGACATTTTTATAGAAATATATGACCAATTGATTGAACATTGCTCATGTGTCACATTCCTTGAGTCAAACCTTGTTCTTAAACTTTGGTGCCTTTAACATGTAGTCTTCTCCTTAGTTTCAACACTTCATTTTAATAAGCCTTTTCTTGATTTGACAATTATTTCAATGATATTACTCTTGCACATAAATAAACATGTTAGTAAATCACAATTAATCAATGTGTATTATTATCATCAAAATTATCATGTAGCCTTAGGGCTAACATGTAGGAGTTTTAGAGCAACTTGCACAAAAATGGAGTAAAACCCTTCATTTTCACCTCTGCTAGTCAGTGATCTTCTCGGATTTAATTGTATTGATATACAATGAACCCGATGACATGTTATATACCGTTGGAAAGCTATCGAAGTCTATTTTCTGGAGAAATTTACGGTTTATAAATCCATTCAGTGTACCAAAAGTTGTAATCAAAACAGTGTGAGATGTATAGAAAGATAAGTCCACAAGCACTGTAGCATGTATAATACGGGGCACTGTAGCAAGTCACTGTAGCAGAGTATTTAAATACATTTTAGGGTTTTATTTTGAGAACTTGAAGGGGGGAAAACGTGGGAGGAGGCTGCATTTCTGGATTTCTCTCATCCCTTGGAGTTCTTGAAGGAGAAAGAAGATTTTGAAAGAGGAGGAACTACAATTCCAAGAAGATTCATCAACAAAGAAGATTTTCAAAGAATTTGCTAAGTTCTTTCTTTCCTTTTCAATTCTGGAATTTCTCTGTATTGTATTTTTTATTCTGATTGAATATGTGTAACTAAATCTGAATTGGTTGAGGGTGATTTCAAAGCCCTTGATATGGATTTTGTGAGTTGATTGTGTAAGAAATTGTTATCCAATTCTCTAATTGAAGTTGCTTGTATTTTCCCATATCTAATGCTTATGATTGCTTACTGATTGTATTTGGAATGGCCAACTGAATATAATCTGTTGTTGTCTATTGCTAGATTAGAAATCTTGATCCGTAATTGTCATGAATTTCCAATCATTAGTAGCAAAATTGTGATCAGAGATTGCAATTGGAAAATACAACCTAGGTTAAATAATCCGAACTTGTGTGATTATTGCTTAGATCAACCTCTCTTTCTCATCGTAATGCTTCTATTGAATTAAACTTAGAGAGCTTGTTCTAGGTTGTTTAATGGATAGAGATTAAATAAAGAGCTTGTTTTATTTAACAACAAAGTAAGGAAAGATTGGGATAACAGAGCTTGTTGTTATCTACGGTTGATAACTTCAATGCTGTAATTGGATTACAATTCTATGTTAATTCACAAATTCATATCTTGTGGCAGAGAATGAACTCTTCACCAAGTGTCTCCCATTGATTTTTCATTCAAATTTACTTTCTGTTTTGTTATTCTTTACTTGCATTCTTATTTCATTTAGTAAATCATTCAACAAAAATCCCCCCTGTTTAGTTTATTGTTGCTGGAAATAACAAATTCAATTAGCATCAATCCTCGTGGGAACGATATCTACTTATCACTTTATTACTTGTGCGACTAGTATACTTGCTAGTTTCGAACGCATCATCTGTCTCTTATACACATCTAGATGTGTATAAGAGACAGGAATAGCTCTACACACACACACATTGGAGGAATTGAAGTAGAGCGAAACTAATCTTTGTAATGAGATTCTTGATCAAGTGCATTATTTTGAAGTTTTTCTTGGGTTATAATTAAGTACAATCTTTGAGACCTATTTGCAAGCTAAAACATGTGTGTTTTAAATTTTTTCTTTGAATATATTTCGATTTAGTTTTGTTTCATATCGTCGTAGTTGCTCGAGGACTAGCAAAGTTTAAGTGTGGGGGAATTTGATAGGTGTCTATTTATGTATCATTTTCATATCAATTCATCTATCTTTCTTTGCTATAATCCTTGGTATTTTTATGTTTTTGTGTGGTTTTGATGTTTGTAGGAGTTTTGGAGGAACTTGCACCAAAGTGAAGTAAAACCCTTCATTTTCACCTCTGCTAGTCAACCATCTTCTCGGATTTAATTGTATTGATATACAATGAATCGGATAACATGTTATATACCGTTGGAAAGCTCTCGAAGTCTATTTTCTAGAGAAATTTACGGTTCATAAATCCATTCAGTATACCGAAAGTTATAATCAAAACAGTGTGAGAAGTGTAGAAATGTAATTCCACAAATAACTGTAGCATATATAATACGGGACACTGTAGCAAGTTACTGTAGCAGAGTATATAAACACATTTTAGGGTTTTATTTGAATAACTTGAAGGGGGGAGAACGTGTTGGAGGCAGCATTTCTGGATTTCTCTCATCCCTTGGAGTTCTTGAAGGAGAAAGAAGGCTTGGAAAGAGGAAGAACTACAATCCTAAGGAGATTCATCTACAAAGGAGATTTTCAAAGGATTTGCTAAGTTTTTCTTTTCCTTTTCAATTCTGGAATTTCTCTGTATTGTATTTATGTTGTGTTTAAACTTGTGTAACTGAATCTGAATTGGTTGAGGGTGATTTCAAAGCCCTTGATATGGTTTTTGTGAGTTGATTGTGCAAGAAGTTGTTATCCAATTCTCTAATTGAAGTTGCTTGTATTTTCCCATATCTAATGCTTATGATTGCTTGCTGATTGTATTTGGAATGGCCAACTGAATATAATCTGGTTGTTGTCTATTGCTAGAGTAGAAATCTTGATCCGTAATTGTCTTGAATTTCTAATCCTTAGTAGCAAAATTGTGATCAGAGATTGCAATTGGAGAATACAACCTAAGTTAAATAATCCGAGCTTGTGTGTTTATTGCTTAGATCAACCTATCTTTCTTATCGTAATGCATCCATTGAATTAAATTTAGAGAGCTTGTTCTAGGTTGTTTAATGGATAGAGATTAAATAAAGAGCCTGTTTTATTTAACAACAAAGTAAGGAAAGATTGGGATAACAGAGCTTGTTGTTATCTACGGTTGATAATTTCAATGGTGTAATTGGATGACAATTCTATGATTAACTCGCAAATCCATATCTTATGGCAGAGAATGATCCCTTAACCAGATTTCTTTCATTGTGTAAATTCTCAATTGATTTAACTTTGCATTGTATTATTCTTCATTTGCTTTCGTATTGAGTTTAGTTAATAAACCCCTCATTTAGTTTATTGTTGCTGAAAAATAACAAATTCAATTAGAATCAATCCTCGTGGGAACGATATCTTACTTATCACTTTATTACTTGTGCGACTAGTATACTTGCTAGTTTCGAACGCATCACATACGTCTAGGGAAACATGCTTGCAAATTAGTGCAAATACATTGAAAACCATAAAATGATTCGGAAGGGGACTAAAACAGCAAATTTGTCAAAAAAATTTGACATTTCTACAGAACACAATCGAACAGTCAAATTCAATTCGACAACAATTAGAAAGTTTAATGGTAAGGTTCAACAGCTTGACATGGATTCGATGACGATTCAACAGTTCGATAGGACTTCAACAATGACATGACAGTTTGAATGTCGAGCTATGGAACTGTCGAACCCTTGTCAAACTATCAAATTTCGCCCAGGTTCGACTTCTAATGCAGAAAATTTGATTTTACACAACAAATTGTTAAAACTATCTATCTAACTCTATTTCAACCTTTAGTGATCTATTTCTACACATATGGGATGAATTTTAATGTTCAAATCATGATAAGAAGTATTAGGAATGATTTGGAGATGAGTTAAAGAACACTACCTTTTATATGCCTTTTCAAGTTTCCAAACTCAATTTTATCCTTTCTTTGAAGTTTAAATTATAGAATGTAGTGTTAAGTATGTTGCAGTTACTATATTTTTCTTTTGTTGAATATGAGTTGATTAACCATGGGAGAATTGCAGAGAGAGTTATGGAGGTGGTTAGAGTGTTAGTAGAAAAGTAAATGCAAAAAAAGGCATTTCCCCATTGGGTTATGAATTTTGTGTTTTCGTTTTTATAATTTTTGTTTCAAAATAAAAAGAGAAGATATGTTTATATGTTTTTTAAAGGGAATAAATAATAGAGAATATGTTTGGTTATGTGTATTTTGTGCTTTTATTTGAAAATGAATGATTGTTGAAAAAAATTAAAAAAATATTTTTATTTTCAAATATTATAAAATTATTAAAATATAATATTTAATGAATAAAATTATTTATACTAAAATTATAGAAATTATTTGAAATAAAAGAAAAGAGAAGACAAAATATGTAAAATTAAAAAAGTTGAGAGAAGGGAGAAAAAAAATGTTTTCGTTTTCATAAAGAATGATGCATTATAAGATTTGTACCTTGGTTATTCATTTTTTGTGTTTTTAAGTGGAAACATGTAAGCAAACTATTACTTCACATTTTCCAATAAATTCAATCAAAACAGAAACAAGCAAAACACCCAAAGCATCTAAACAAACGGGAGTGAAGGCTATTTTTAAAATGGTCCCAAAATAAGGGCTAGTCTTGTAAATTTTTCTCTTTTTTTTTTTTGGTTCCTTTGCTTGAGGTGATGTGCGACTTGGATGGAGGTCATGTAAAGATTTAAGGTTTAGGGTTCCATTTGATAGAGAAAAAGAGGAGAGAAAGGATGGAAAAATAATTGTAAAAGTGACTTTTCAATCTTCTATTAAAATGGAATTAGACGAAGTTCATTAAATAGACTTGGATGACACAAAAATTGCAACCTGAGGGAGCGTAACGATATAAACGTAATTGAGGCTTTCCACTTGATACTATGGCAAACCTTTTGGAGTGTTTTTCATATTATCTTGAAATTGAAATATCACTTCCATTTTGCTTGCTTAATAAATTCGTCAAGCACTACCCTTGGTAACAAGAACTGATAATAATTATTTGTTTCAAGTTAAATTTTATTGGCCTATAAATTAATAGTATAAATACTAGAAAATGAACGGTTTTGAAGTAGAGAGCTCTAATTTTATCGTAACTTAACTTTGCAGAGTAAGAAGTCATCTATATATTGCTAGACTAAATAGGGCAGTATTGCAATTAATAATGTTGCAATAACCGAACAAGACAGTTGTGATAAGTGGCCACAAGCCACTTCGGATATCGAAAGCAGCTGCATAACCTCTGTAAACCAACTGAAGATAGAGATTTATTCAATTTTTTTAATATAAATTGAATCTTACTTAATCTTACTTTTTGTTAAACGTATAAATTATATGTTACTTTATTGGGTGCTTTTCAGGGCTAGGTTTTCTCCTTATCGTTGCCATTACCTATATAAATTAATTGATTGATTAAAACTCCCTATCTACTAGCTATCTATTAACTAACTAAAAAGTCCTCTATTTGCCTGGAGAAAATTAAAAGCATGACCTCTTTTTGCCTGAGAAAATTAAAAGCCCAAGATCAACCAATAGCAATGCCATGTACTAATAGGTCTTCTGCATCAAATGAACTCCACCTTAACTGACGCATTGATAGGGATTGTGACAAAATGGAACATCAGGGACTCCACACATTTTTCAAAAAGTCATAATCACCTCCAACATTGCAGCAAGCTTTTTGCATTAATTGTATATCAAAGGGAATATTAAAATTAACCCTTGAGTTTAGGCTTAAATAAAAATTACCCCCGGTGAGATTGTTAATTACAAATTGTCCTCTCACTTTTGAATTTTTTCGTTAAGTTAAACGTCTAAAGGGTATTATCGATGTCAAGGTAAGTGTTGATAAATATAATACAAGCAATTGTGTGACGGAGAATGTGTCTGAAAGGTAAAGTCAAATCCTAATTAGGGATGGCAAAACTCGGGTCTAGTCCCCAGCCTTGGCCCTGGCAGTGAATTGCAAACCCTGGTCCCCAGAAATTCCCCAGGATTTTTTTTCCCGGGGTCACGGCTGGGGTACCCTGGGCAAGGCCAGGTTTTCCAATTACCTGAGATTAAAAACCTAGTTATATAATTTTTTTAAATTTTGATTCTTTTCTATTCTTGTTATATATATATATATATATATATATATATATATATATTGCGTGCAAATTTAATTGTAAAATAGGTTGTAGCCCAGCGGTTTTCCACAACACATAAAATGGCTCTTGGTTCACAATTGGGCATGGGTTCAAATCTCCTACATTACATTTCTTTAAAACTTATTTAATTTCTTTAAAAAGTGATATTTAAACTTTGTATATTGCACCTACAATTGCAATCTGAGTTTATACCGATGGTCTCCTGCCTTACATTCTCTTATGGTTTACAACAAGGGGTTGGGTTCGAATCTTTTCCATTGCAATTTTTTAATACTCAATTAATTAGTCATTCTAATTTAGGTGGGCTAGGTTGGGACTTGGACTTGGCTTGGGCTAAATTATTAGGCTTTTATGAGTTAGTTTAGTAAAATAGATAATGGGCTAAGGGGGTTATATATAAGAATTGAAAATTGATGGATTATATTGATGTAGTTTCTAATTTAATTACATACCCGGGTTTAATTCTAGGTCCCCAGTCCTGGCACCTCTGCCCTGGCCCCAACCGGGCAGAAAAACACACCCCAGCCTTGGTCAATTACCTTTATTTTTTGAGTAATTCCCCGGCCCCGGATGTCCGGGTTTTTTAGGTCCCCAGCCCCAGCTAGGTTGTTTTACCATTCCTAATCCTAATTATATTGGTTTAACACATTAGCTAACTAGGGTCAAAATTGAACCCAACCACAATTGTTTATTTGTTCTGGAAACCATGTTGTCTTAACCTCCGCAAGGCACAAGTGGAGAACTTTGTTTGTTTTACCGCAACCCACAACGTGCGAACCATAATAAACTTGCAAGGGAGGCTATTGAACTTCCACACAGTATAGGAGGATGAATCGAGATCGAGGTTCTAAGTCTGTTACACAAGGACGAAGTAAAGAGAAGAGTTCTTCAATGCTGGATTTTTGGTAAGTCAGTCCTACATGTGGCCTCAATGTTTTTGATGAAATAGTTGATCCACATTAGGAGGCATAAATTGTTTGCATGCATGGTGGTCGAATGGGTTATGCATGTTTGCCTATCAACATGGTTTGTTAATAAAGTGTGTTTAGATATCTCTTGGTAATAGTAACAAAGGCATGATCTTTATTCAAAAATGATATGAATGGCACATCTAGCTTATAAAGTTATGAACTTTGCATTAAAATTGTTTGAATATGTTGTTATTATTGCATAAAGTTAGAACGTTTCTTCTAAATGTTTTAAACTCTATTCAGACAAATATTTTATTCTTGGTGTAATTATGAAGTTATGAACTTGATTGCTATATGACCATAAGCTTATCATATAATAGATGTTATAATCCATAAAATGATGTATTTGTTTCCTTTAGTGGGTATTTTGTATTCTTTTTTGGTGCTGGTTTTTGTAATATAGAAAAAAGTGGATTAGTTATGTACTTAAGATAATGAGAACGTAATGCATGTGGATTTGTGTGGAATTTTCATGTTTTGTGTATATTGTCACCATTTACAATAGTAAAGAGAATAAAAGTTTATTTTGCAGTTCCTTTGATCTGACCATACGGATGTATGGACAGTCTTTCAAGCTGTCAAAGGTTTTGATCCTTTTTTCTACACTATAGAGAAGTTGATAGATAAGGCCAAGAAGGTGGCATATGGTTTGGGTTTGCTCGTGGGAGAGGGTGAACAATTACAGTTGCAGGTTATTGTTCCATGGGATCCTAACAACCCAATCATTCGTACTCATATTGAATTAGTGAGGATTTTCAATGAGTTCGAAGACATGGGTTTTGACTCTATGGTTGTGAACATTGACCTTGTTTCATTAGCAATAGAAAACTTGAATTCCAACCATCCTCATCAACCACCTGAGCAAGCAGCCTCAGCACACCAAGTAGCACCAACACCAATTATGAATGCAACTTCCATGTTATATGAAAATGAAGTGGTTGAAGGGCAAGTCTGGTTGAGTGATGATTCAATGGAGGCACCTGGTCTACAATCTTATATGTATGATAATGAAGAATATGAGGGGAAAGCAAATGCTTGTGGAGACAATGCAGTAGAAGTGCAAATAAAAAATTCTACTAATGAGGATACAGTAGAGCAAACACCCGGTGATGAGTATGCAACAAAGCAAACATCTGGTAATGAGGATGAGCAATAGAAAAATGTATCAAATGCTGATTATGATGGGCCATCATCAGGCTATAATTCAATAGATGATGAGTTCATTGGAAGCGACTCAAGTGAGGAAGAAGGGCCTATTGCTAGAATCTCTAGAGAAATGAAAAGGATGAAGTGTAATGCTAACACCAATGGGGATTTTGAGCTGGCTATTGGGGATGTGTTCAATGATGTCTATCATTTCAGATAGGTATTAAAGGATTATGTAGTAAGGAAGGGATTTGAACTGATCAAAGTCAAAAATGACAATGACAAGGTCACTATCAAATGTAAAGTAGAGGGCTGCCCATAGAGACTACATGCTTCACAAATGTCTAGCACCATTAAGTCCTTTAAAATGAAGACTTTTAATGATGTGCATGACTGTCAGAGGGTGTGGAAAAATCAAGAAGCATTAGCACCCTAGTCAGCTACCAACATTAAGGATTTAGTTAAGGACAATCCTAGGCTAAAAATAACAGAAATTGTTGCTTTTGCAAAAAGGAAGTCGGGGTTTGAATTTGAAGACTACACCTTGTATAGGGAAAATAAATTACTGTAGAAAAATTAGGTGACAATCATGTAGAATCATATAGTTTGCCACCTAGGTTTGCTATAATTACAAAAGTGAAGAATCTCGATAGTATGGTGGTGATTAAGACTATGAGGGGAATCAGGTAGTCAAGGGGCTAGGTTTCACAGGTTTTTTATGAGTTTTCCTACTTGTATGATGGATTCATAAATGGTTGTAGACCCTTCATGGTTTAAATGGGTGCCATTTGAAGGGGCCTTACGAAGGAATGCTACTGAGTGCCATTGCACTCAACGCCAATGGATCAATTTTCCCAGTTGTTGTCTATGTTTGTGAAGCTAAAAGAGAGGAATCCTGGTGCTGGTTTCTAGAAAAGCTATATGACTATATTGGAAGACATGATAATAGGTCTATCATTATGATGAGTGATAGACAAAAAGGTCTCATTTCTACATTGGAAAAACACTAGCCAATTGCTAAATTTAAGAGATGTGCTAGACACATTCATGCAAACATGAAGGCAAGATACCCAGGCTTGAAGATTGATGATCTGTTCTAGGAAGCTGGGAGGTCCACAAACAAGTCTGATTGGTTGAATGCAATGGCAAAAGGGTTTGTTAAATTAGTTTCAGGTTTGTTAAATCATATCAGGAAATCTATAATGAAGAAACGTCAAAAAAAAGGGTGTTGGTTGCTAGCTGGAATCAAAAAGTACCTCCAAATGTGAGATAAAAATGACAGCTTTAATGAATGAGGGGAGACAGTTAATGCTCATTCACAGTGGTCAGCTGGAGTTTGAAGTGTTAGATGGGATAAGAACTTTTTAATTAAAGCTTGCTGGACATAGTTGTGACTATGGTGCATGGTTGCTCACTGGCATACGATATAAGTATGCCATCGGGGCTATTTGCTACTCTAGACTAAATGCTGACGAGTACATTTACCCACTCCTTATAATTGAAGCTATGAAGCAGACCTATGCTGGCATGCTTCATCCATTACCAAATCAAAGTGTCTGGCCTGAGGGAAATGGAGTTAAGATTTTACACCAACCCAAAAAAAAAATTAAAAAAAACCAGGAAGCCTGGTATGCCAAAGAAAGTGAGAAGAAGGGAATTGCATGAACGTGCTATCACAAACAAGAGGTCTTTTATGATATATTGTAGCTTCTACAATAGGGATAACCACAACAAGAGGACATGTATGCTGGCTCCATCAAATGCCAAGGCAATGAGGGCTAGGATAACTTAAGTGTTGTACATGGGTTTATTAAGGCCTTCTTCATCACTATATAATCGTTAAGTTCTTTTCTTTGCTTATGATAAGGAGTAAGTGGATAGCAGATTAACTTAAGCCATAGAGGTAGAAGCAGAAACGCTATGGCTTGTAATGACAACTAGGTTTGCAATTAAGTAAATTCTTACTTTTTTTATCATTATAAAATTTTATTGAATCTTTGTAATGATTACAACTTCATATGCAAGGAACCAACAACATCAAAGATGGGGAGGCAAAAGAGATTGTTGCTACAACAAGCCACAAAGGCAGAGGTAGAGGCAGGAAGAGAAAGAATATAGTTAACAATGCTAACTAGGTTTGCGTACAAACTAAACAATTACTTTTCCAATTTATAATTTTTTTCAATTTATAATTTACATGAAATTTTGCAAACTGAAGGTTAAGCTTTACGCTCCAACCGCAGGGAACCAACAGAGATGGGTAGCCTATTGAGATTCCAACAATAGCAAGCCAACAACCACCTTTCACACAACCAACTCAAAATGGAGATTGACTTTGAAAAGGCATCAAAGCCCACCAAAGAGTATCAAAAACCATTAGTTGCTTGCTTTTATATGATAACTATAAGGGTTTTTTTGTTAGACTTATGAAAACCCTTGTAGAGTTTACTATTTTTTTGGAGTATTCATGGTGCATACATACAATGGGATGCATACAAAATGAATACTAATATGCATTGATTTAAGGTCTTTGACACTTTATTTTGGAGAAGATTTTCGATGGATGATATAGGCTATTTGGTATTTTAGATACTTAGTTCTAAAATTATGTAATGCATGAATACTTAGTTCTGAAATCATGTAAGGCATGAATACGTAGTTTTGAAATTATGTAATGCATGAATACTTAGTTTTGAAATCATGTAAGGCATGAATACGTAGTTCTGAAATTATGTATGCATGAATACATAATTCTGAAATTATGTAATGCTTGACTGAAAGCTTCATTATATTTTCGTTAGCTTTTTTTTTTAACTACTTATTACATTCCATACAGATATATTACATTTCATACAATGCATTACATCTAGAACAAGCCTAGCTTCATGCATTGAGTAACTAAAGCAGTTAGAATGATAAGCCTCTTTAGTGACTTTAGATCAGCTGCCATTGTCTCCACCTTTGATAGCAATTCCTTGTTAACATTATCTGGCCTTACCTAACTGAAATCACCTAACTTGCATAAAATTTAGTGGATTGCACAGCTGCAAGCATTTTTTCTACTTGTTTTTGTATCATTCTGGATTGCATGGGATTAAGGTCGATTTCATCTTCATCAGGGTTCCACCATGAGTAGTAACTATATTCCTGGGTCATGCATACGGAATACAGCTTCCCTGGATTGGCCTCTGACTCAGATATCTGAATGGCAGCCCTTATTCCACGTCTGCATTTCCTATTTTTAAACTTGAATAGGCTTCCATTTATGTCATTGTTGTTTTCACTTGATGAAGTTGAAGATATAAATGCAGCCTTTCAAATATTTTTCTACTATTTGTGACAAAAATCGTAATAGAGAAATGAATTTCTGTCTTATTAAAAATTAGGTTACAGCCTTGGTTTATATACACAATTGTCTACCTTAAAAATAGTAACAAATTCCTAAAAATATTAAACTTCTCAAAAAATTCTGTACGTAAATCTAATTCCTAGAAATCACGTAATCTAATTCCTAGAAATCAGGTAAAATCTGATCCTAACTCTAAATCCTAAAAATCAGGTAATTATACAAGATTTTCTACACAATCTTTCTAAATAAGGCTACTTAATTCGACACTCCCCTTCAAGCTGGTGAATGGATATCTTCCATCCCAAGCTTGCCAACAATTTCTCCAAAAATAGTGCTTGTCAATCCTTTTGTAGGTACGTCTGCCAACTGATCCTTGATTAAAACGAATGGAGTGCATATCAAACCACTATCTAGTTTCTCCTTGATAAAATGTCTATCAACTTCAATATGCTTTGTTAGATCATGTTGGACAGGGTTATGAGCAATACTGATAGCTGATTTATTATCACAGTATAGCCTCATGGGTCCTTCCCATTTTATTCTTAAGTCATCTAAGATTATCTTTAGCTAGAGCAACTCAGATATTCCCAACGCCATTGATCTGAATTCTGACTATACGCTCGACCTTACTACCACATTCTGCTTCTTACTTCTCCATGTTACAAGATTCCTACCTAGGAGAGTACAATAACCAGACGTTGATCTCCTGTCAACCAAAGATCCTGCATAGTCTACATCAGTATAAGCTTCTAACGTCATGCCTGTACCTGTTCGTCGCTTAAACAAAATTCCTCTTCCTGGGCTGCCTTTCAAGTATTGTAATATCCTATTTACTGCTTTGAGGTGTGATTCTTTAGGATTGTGCATAAATTGGCTAACCACGCTCACTGCAAATGCTATATCTGGTCTTGTGTGTGCCAGATATATCAACCTCCCAACAAGCCGCTAATTAGATCCTCTATCTACCACGGGATCTTTTGGAGCATCACATAATCCATGATTGAATTCGATCGGTGTCTCAACCGGTTTACAACCCATCTTCCCTGTTTCTTTCAACAAGTCGAGTACGTACTTTTGTTGGGAGATGAAAATTCCTTGCTTTGAGTTTGCTACTTCAATGCCTAGGAAGTATTTTAATTTTTCTAGCTCTTTAATATCAAACTCCTTCAAGAGACACTGCTTCATCTCTTCTACATCATTACCCGTTACGATGATATCATTTACATAAATTAACAATACTGTGACTTTCCCGTAATCCGAGTGTCTCACGAGCAAAGTATGGTCTCCTTGACTTCGCTTGTATCCCAACATATCATTACCTTAGCAAACCTCCCAAACCAAGCTCATGGTGATTGTTTGAGCCCATAAACAGCTTTCTTTAGCTTGCACACCATTCCCTCTTTAGATTTAAAACCAGGGGGAACTTCCATGTAAATTTTCTCTTCTAGATCACCGTCGAGGAATGCATTCTTAACATCAAACTGTTGTAGATTCCACTCGAAATTAGCAGCTAATGACAAAAGTATTCGTACTGTGTTCATTTTCGCAACAGGGGCAAATGTCTCAAGATAATCAATGCCATAGGTTTGAGTGTATCCTTTGGCCACCAATCTCGCCTTGTATCTTTCTACAGAGCCATTAGCCTTGTATTTTATAGTGAAAACCCACCTACATCCGACCAGTTTCTTCGCTCTCGGCAATTCAACTAACTCCCATGTCTTGTTCCTCGTAAGAGCTTCCATCTCAGTCTTCATAGCATCCTCCCATTTCTTGTCTCCTAATGCCTCAGTTAGATTTCTCGGTGTGGGAATTGTATGGAGATTGGTTAGGAAGGCTTTATGGTTTTGCGATATATTTTGATAGGACATGAAAAGATACAGTGGATGTTTCGTGCAAGTTCTTATTCCTTTCCTAAGTGCAATTGGTAGGTCTTCAGTACCCGATTTTTTATGTTCGTCTGCTGGTTCAATTGGCTCAACACTTTGTGTGACACTGTCGGCTGGTTTGAAAGTGATTTCGAGAATTTGGGCAATAGCACGAATGGGAGATTGAGTGGTTTCGGGAATTTAGGCAACAGCACGAATGGGAGATTGTACCTGTACTGGTCAAGAGACTAGTATTTTCCTCCTGGAATAAACCTACAGTGGCTGAATGCTATCTTGATTTCCCTCATCTTTCATCATTTCATCTGATTTGGTTGACTCGACTGATGAAGAAGTTGGAGAAGTGAACTAAAAAAAACTAGGATCAAGAAGAAACATATCCTCTGATTTATCTTTATTCAAGGTCTCCCCCTGAAGATAAGCATGCTGAAAAAAGGATTCTTCTTCGACAAAAGTAACATCAGCTGAGACAAAAAAATTGTTAGTAGGTGGATGAAAACATTTATAACCCTTTTGTGTAGGAGAATATCCAATAAAGATGCATCGAAGAGCACGTGGATCCAATTTTCTCCTATTGTGAGAATGAACATGAACAAATCAACACAGCCAAAGATTCGCA
This sequence comes from Boswellia sacra, assembly GCA_013180625.2. Lineage (NCBI taxonomy): Eukaryota > Viridiplantae > Streptophyta > Magnoliopsida > Sapindales > Burseraceae > Boswellia > Boswellia sacra. The sequence goes on along the minus strand of SNVD02010681.1, from coordinate 33,465 downwards.
GAATAAGATATTTTGAAGCAGAGAAGTTTGGGAAAAATTTTGTGAGAGTATCAATTGGACTTTTGAACCCAAGGACACGTGTCGGGAGCTTGTTAATAAGATGGGCAACGGTTAATACAGCTTTACCCCAGTATTATTTGGGAACATTCTTGTGAAATAGCAATGCTCTAGTGATCTCCAGGAGATGGCCATTCTACCACTCCATTTTATTGTGGGGTGGTAACACATGAGGATTCATGAATAATCCCTATTTTCTGAAAGAATGGAGTAAGGATTTGATTGAAATAATCCTTGGCATTGTCTGATCGAAATCTCTTAATTTTTACATCAAACTGAGTATTGATCATGCTGTAAAAATTAGGAAAAATAGTGCTAACATCAGATTTATTTTTGAAGAGGTAAAGCCATGTGACTCAGGTACAATCATCAATAAATGAAACAAACCACCTAGCTCCAGAAATATTTGGAATGGTAGAAGGCCCCCAAATATCGCTATGAATGAGAGAAAAAGGAACAAAGGTTTTTGTATTGCTTATTGAAAAAGAAGCACATTTGTGTTTAGCAAGTTCACAGTCATTACAATGAAAGGTTTCAAAAGCAAGACCTTTAAATAAAGAAGGAAACATCAACTTGAGCATTCTAAAAGATGGATGACCTAAACAACGATGATGAAGCCAAATTTTATTTTGGTTTGACATGACAAACTCAGAAAAAAATGACGTAGATATGGGATTTTCAACTCCTGTTATACTGCTTTGTTTTTCCAGGAAATAGAGACCGTCTCTCTGACTAGCACGTCCAATCATCCTTTTCGTGTCTAGTGCCTAAAAAATACAACGTGAAGGGAAAAAGGTTACACTGCAATTTAAATCTTTGGTTAATTTTTGAATGGAAATAAGGCTTGCAAATAGCTTTGGAACATGAAGGACATTTCTTAGTGTAAGGTCTTTGTTTATGTAAATATCCCCTTGGCTATTGTGATCTTTCTATGACTACAGCCGGCAGTATAAGAGATAAAATATTTGGAGGAGCAGGTCATATGGTCAGTGGCTCCGAAATCAATCACCCATATGTGAGGAGAATTTCTTTATAAAATATTAGTATAAGAGGAAGAAGAAATACCTGAAAACACCAGTGAACAAGTACTTGTCAAGGTTGGCTTCTCAAAAGATCCCAAAAAGGTTTTTAGTTTCTCAATTTCTTCGATGTTAAATTCAGGCGCAGATTTCTTGAAATTTTCTTCAATGGTTGACGAAGAACTCACCATATGTGCCTGACTTCGATCATTCACACTTTGATTGGGTTCTCATTGGGTCTGCCATGAAGTTTCCAGCATCTCTCCTTGGTATGACGGTGCTTCTTGCAGTATGTGCAGAATAGAAAGTCTCGGTTGAATGGTTTGGTTGAGTCCTCTCGAGTAACTAATGAAGGAATGTTTACCTCTTTCAATTCTGTGGCTTTGGTAACAAGTGCAGAACCATCTTCCCCTTGAGGTTTAAGCATAACACTTCGACGTCCCTCTTTAGCGCGTATAATAGAGATTGTCTCATTCAGAGATGGCAGGTCCGTTTTTCCCAAAATCTACACTCTTACGACATCAAATTCAACGTTTAATCCTACAAGACAATCATAAATACAATTTCTCTCCACAAAACGCTTTATAATTACTGCAGCGCATTTGGATGCATTGACAATGGTCCATCTCTTGCCACAAGCCTTGTAAGAGACTCGAATATTCAGTGACAATCTAAGTCCCTTGTTTGGCTGCTGAAATTTTCATCTTAATTTCGTAGATTTGTGCAGCATCATTAACCTTGGAATATGTCTGTCGAATAGCTTCCCAAATCTCCTTGGCAATTTCGAGAAACATACATGCATCACTAATTTCTGGTAGCATCGAGTTCTGTAACCATGACATCACCATAGAGTCTTGTTCGTCCCACGCTGCAAATTTGGGATCGTCTTGCGAACGACCTGTGCCCATTAAATGGCTCAATTTCCCTCTGCCCTTTAGGAAGTGCAGACCAATTGTGACCACTTCAAGTAATTTTTCCCATTCAATCGATATGCAGCTTGAATGTTTTGCAAGTCTCTGGTTATAGCAGCGACAGTATTCTCGAATGCAGGGGCACTCGTGACAGGGGGTAGAACTTTTGGGTGATTCCGACATGATTGATTGAATGGAAAAATAGATACAAATAGGGAAATATGAGAGAGAAGGCTAAGACGATTGAGAGGAACAGAGAAGATGGAACTTGGTTGGGTATGGCCAGAGAAAAGAACAGAAAAAATTCAAAGTTATCAGGAAAGAGCCAACAGCTCTGATACCATGACAAAAATCGTAATAGAGAAATGAATTTCTATCTTATTAAAAATTAGGTTACAGCCTTGGTTTATATACACAATTGTCTAGCTTAAAAATAGTAACAAATTCCTAAAAATATTAAACTTCCCAAAAAATTCTGTACCTAAATCTAATTCCTAGAAATTAGGTAATATAATTCCTAGAAATCAGGTAATCTAATTCCTAGAAATCAAGTAAAACTGATCCTAACTCTAATTCCTAAAAATCAGGTAATTATACAAGGTTTTCTACACAATCTTTCCAAATAAGGCTACTTAATTCGACAATTTGCTAGTTAGAAATATCAAGCTTCATAGCTGTGCTTGCTGTCTTCTCTTTTTATCGGGCATGTATGTAGGGTTCTGTGTATTAATAGGATAGAAATATGCATGTGACCATTGTGGTAATAACGGTCTCAAATTGGGAGGGACCTTTAAAAAAAGCAGGGGTAATAAAGTCATTTAATGGTAAAGGCTGAGGCAAATCTGTCCCAAAAGATCTTTTCCTTTACAAGCACGTTTTCCTATATTTTAGTCCAAAAATATTACTTTACAATATTTTAATGTTTTATTAGTAAAAAAGGTGAGCATAAGGTTAAATCGTCAAATTGTTATGACATATCTTCTCTCCACTGTTCAGACAATTAACTTAACGAAAAAATTCAAAACGAGGCGTTATTTGTAATTACTAATCATACAGAGGGTAATTTTATTTAAGTCTAACCTCATTGGGTACATTGTAATATTCCCTATATCAAAACATGCATTTAATTTATGAGTTAAATAGTGAAATAGCTAATGCAAAACCATATTGATATAGATGTATTTATTTTACCAATGCAAATTAAGAATAAGAAACCAGCATGGTGCAGAACCCACATGAATGCTTATAATAATCGCTGTATACTATAGCCACCTCAGAGTGCTCAACTTTGAGTTCTTGAATAACCTGTTGTAGGTGCTCATTTTGATATGATGAAAAGTCATTCAAGTCTTTTAGACAATGAAGCTCCTTATAGGTAGAGGAGTCATTGGTTTGAAATCTCATCAGATAGATTGGAAAACAACTAATTGGAAAGTTTCCAAGAATAACAAGTCGACGAGCACCATAGTTGATGACTCTCTACAATCATACCTAAGCAAAAGTTTAGGATTGATCATTAATTCTAATAATCATATAATCATGGAACTTATAGTAATTAATTAGGAGATTGTTATATAATGAAAGAAAAATACTCAATGTAGCGACATCTTTGATAGCTTGGACAACATCGAGTACCATAGCCTTTACCTCCTCTAGGATCTTGCCTCGAAAGAGGGCATAATTGAAATCATTTCCTCCAATCTCTCCAATCATAAATAGTCTTCTTAAGCTTCTTGGAACAATCCATCAAAACATAATTAATAAACACACACAGATATATATATATATATATATATATAAAGTTAGTTTAAATATATTGTTTTTGTCCTTAATAAATTATATCAATATTGAATATATGTAACATAAATGAAGCACCAACTAACCTTTATCATTGTAACAAATTCCATTGAAATAGGTGAACATCCAATCAAGTTGTTTATTGATAGAACTATTGTTTACCAGGGATAAATTTTTTTTCTGTTAAAACTTCCATAGGTAAAGTAGTAGAGCCAGCAATCGCAAATTTCACTCATGACCATGTAACTTAAATTCACATTTCAAATTTTTTCATGATGTTTGTTTTTTTTATTTAAAGACTTAATATAAGACATTTTCATTTGAATAGAAAAACTAAACAATATTAGTTTTTATCTGAATGCAAATGTCTGAATCATTTATTACTCTTCTAATTCTCTTAAATGCCCTTATAAAATTTATTTATATCCAATTTCTACCTATCCTAATATTTTAATTTTAGAATATTATTAATTATTTGTAATTTTATATTATGATTCTCTATATGCTTTTAAATTATTTTATGGTTATTTAGCTTGTTTATATATCAATAACTTCTTTGCCCACACACATTTAAATAAATTAAATTCATAATAAAATTTTGTTAAGCCAATATTTTTACTTTGTGAAATAAAATCACAAGTGAAATTAATATATATAAATAAGGATATATGTGCAAAATCATTAATTTTTGGACATTTCAATTCAGATCTTAAAATTAAAAAAAGAAAACAAACATATCATTCAGATTTTTATATTCAAACCTATTTAGGTTTTAGTTTAATTCAAGCCTATTCAGATTTTTGACAAAAAAGCAATTCCCCTAGTTGGTCTAGTTGTGTTTCTTTAGTTAATTACTTTGTAAATTGCTTTAACTTCTTCAACAGTTTTAGTATATTATCATAAATAAATTTATTCATAACAAATTGACATCTATTTGAAATTTATCCAAGTACCCCATTGATCAATTGTATTGTCATATTGAATTGTTATTTATCTTTTAGTAGTAAATCAAATTATATAATGCAATTCAATTTATCCAAATAATAATAAATTGTTATTATTTAATCCGTCCATTTAAAAGTTGAACTCATCTTCAAACTACTATCTGTATTCCGCAGAAAATGTCTTTAAAATCCTAGAACTTGCGAAGATCTTGGTTTAAATTTTCTACATAACTTTCCTTTTTATCAAATAAATATTTAAATAGCAAAGGTTCGTAGATTAATTTTATATATATGTATGGTATCTATATATATGATGCAGTTAATTGGTTTGTTGTATCAAAAGAAAAGTTGTACCTCTCAATCTCAATTTTAAGTAAAATTAACTCTCCATGTCTTATTTGTTTATAATAATTTGTAAAGTTCCCTTATTGGTAGAAATATTCAGTTACCCTACTAGTTAACTTTTTTATCATTTTGCTTAGGAGTGCACACAGGTCAAGTTAGGTCAGGTCAGGTTTTGACGGACTCGACTCAACCCCAATGCACAATCGAGTTCAAAGATTTCAACCCATAGTCGGGTTTTTACATATGGAAACCTGATGCATAACCCATTTCTGCGGGTCAGATCAGGTTGTTCGGTTAATCGGGTGATAGCCATTTTCTTTCTTACAATCTCAAGCATGGTGAAGAAAAACATTGCAAAAGGAACATTTACGCCTTCCTCAATTTGATTCTCAAAGAACAGATAAATTCACAAATGCAAAGTAAAAAGCCCCTAATTGTGTTGAGTTTCCAATATTTCGCATAAACATAGTGACCAAGTAAAGACCAATATAAGTTCAAGCATAAACCACTACAGAATAAAAAAAATATGTAAAAATATTAGCCTTGGCTCCATTTCTATCCATCAATTGCCCATAAAAAAATAAATAAATAGAATAAGCTATATTATTATGAAGAAGCTGATCTACATTTTGTCAGCAACCAAATGTTGTCAAGATTCAAGAAACCCACAAAGAACACCAAACTCTTACATGATAAAGAACAAAAGTTATCATCTTGTTACCAATCAATTTCGTAAGAGTAATGAATTAATGCAATCCACATGAAACAATAAGTCTAATTTATAAAATATAAGCAAACATTTAAAATAAAAATAAAAATCTGACGTACAAAAATGAGAAAAAATTAAAAAAATAAAAATAAGCAGAGGAATGATCACGCAGAAATGAAGGAAACCTAGATAGGAAAGTAAACGGTTCTCTTGTGCAGCAAGCTTTTGTAAGATTTTTGCTAAAATGGCCTTGAATAAGACAAAGGCACCATGACAGAGAGACAGGGCCGACAGAGGTGATTGTGTTACAAGACAGTGGATATGGCGACGAGTGGGAGAGACGGTGGAATGAAGGTGCACTGTGATTGCGACACAGATGGAGGAGTGAAAGCGATCTGTGAATGCAAACATGCAAGCCACGAGATGAGAGTGGACGTGAGGCGAGAGGAAACATGCATCAGTTGAATGTTGACGGTTGGGGAGCTGCGGAAGGGAGCTGTAGGGGCTCGAGTGGTGGAGAAGGAGGTGCGATTTGGTGGTATGGGAGTTCCAAGTATGGGGGCATACAGCTCGGGTCGGGTCGGGATTTGCCCAACCCAACAAAACCCGATACATGGTCGAGTTAGACATTTTAAACCCGTAATCGAGTTTCTGAAGCATGTAACCCGAGATATAACCCGAATGGCCGGGTTGGTCGGGTCCACTCGACACTCGACACTTACATGTCGAGTCGTGTCGATCCACAACCGACACTCGATATTAGTCTATTTTTGAAGACATCGAGTGTGGGATGATGCATTTGACACTCAACACTATCCACTCGACACTCGATACTGACATGTCGAGTCGTGTCGGATTCACAACCGACACTCGATATTAGACTATTTTCGAAGATATCAAGTGTTAGATGCATTATCTGACACTCGATATCAGTATATTTTCGAAGACGTCGAGTGTCGAATGATGCATCCGACACTCGACACTATCTACTCGACACTCAACACTTACATGTCGAGTTGTGTCAGATTCACAATCGACACTCGATATCAGACTATTTTCGAAGACATCGTGTCACGCCCTACCATCTCTTATATAGAGATTGTAAGGGTGATTGGTTAAGAAAAATAATAGAACAATAAAAAGACATTATCAATATCTCACTTTTTTTCATACATATATTTATACATATCACACGAATCCCTTACAACGTCTAACTATTTGTTCAAAATAAACTTTACATACACTGATGACTAAACTTAGTACAAAGGTTGATAATCACATTATAAAATCTCCTCTCACGATTTAGGCTAGTCAAAACACTTCCCAAAATCATCGCATATATACATGTAGATGCCAGACTCCCTACGAAAGCTCTGGAACCCTACTAGTACGACTATCTTTTTGTGTATCTGTGGAGGGAGGGGGTGAGCATATGGCCCAATAGGAAAGATTCTAACATTATACGAAATCAAAAGCATTCAAACAGTTACTCACTTATATAGTTACACAACCAATTATAATAAGTCAAGCAATCATTCTCATTCACACATCAAGGTATCACTTATTTATTTGACAATCAAAATTTTTCATCTAATGTTTCCCTTAGACCCGTATCCAAACGGCCCATCCAAGGTCTAACATTTCAAGTTTATATTCGTATTCCCCTTGGATCCGTATCCAAAACAGCACATCCAAGGTCCAACACATCAAGTTTATGTTCGTGTTCCCCTTGCATCCGTATTCAAAATGGCCCATCCAAGGTCCAACACATCAAGTTCATATTCGTGTTCCCCTTGGATCCATATTCAAAACAGCCCATCCAAGGTCCAACACATCAAGTTTATATTCGTGTTCCCCTTGGATCTGTATCCAAAACGGCCCATCCAAGGTCCAATACGAAGAATTTCATATCCGCATTCTCCTTGGATCCATATTCAAAATGGCCCATCCAAGATCCAATACATACTCTTATAAACCTTTCAATATAATTTCAAAATAAGTCATAAAATAATACAATTTTTATAAAAAAAATCCAGACCTATCAGGAAGGGTCGGGTCGGTTCTGTAATTCCGCTCGACACTTTCATAACTCGACACTCGGCACTTACATGTCGAGTCTTGCATACTACATTCGACACAAGCCACTCGACCCTCGACACTACATGTCAAGTCGTGCATACGACACTCGACACTAAACACTCGACCCTCGACACTACATGTTGAGTCATGCATATGACACTCGACACATTCATAACAGCCACTCGACACATTCATAACAGACACTCGACACCATCCCTTCATCACTCGACACTTTCACAATTAGACACTCGACACCATTCATTCATCACTCGACACTCTCATAACTAGACACTCGACACTTACATAACTAGACACTCGACACCACCATAACTAGGCACTCGACACCATCCATCCATTGTAAGTATCGAGTCGTGTCAGATTAAATATCAGTCTCGAATATACAGAGTTTTGAACCTGTTCGAATATGTCGATTGAGCAATATCATTACCAGATTTCGACCTCCAATTTCAAAAATTCACCAAAATTTCATTTTAACTCCAAATTCAATGAAATCAGTGGCTGTTTGAAGCTTCATATATCTATTTTTCTAAACAAAAGAAAAATTATACAAATCACAATTCAGAAAAATGCAGCAGCTCAAATAACATAGAACTATCACATGAACAACAACTCCCATCAAGAACAATCTCTACTTCACTTCATAGGCACATAATTTCACAAATACTTCATCATCCAAGCAACAAACAATCAATTTAACAATAAATCACATGCATTGCAAACCAATATCAATTAAAACAATAGAAATAAATGACACGATTTAAGTATAGTGTTAGAGAATCCCTACTTGGTTTTCAAGCCTATACAACTCTTTGAATTTTCCCTTCTTTTCCTCTCTTTTTCTTCCTTCTTTTTTTCTTCTTCTCCTTCTTCTCTCTCTCTCCTTGTAACCATAAGTCTCTCCTCTTCTATAGCCAAATGAAAGAAAAATCCTTCCCCTCCCTTCTTTGGAACCCTAATGTCTCTCTTATATATACAAGGCCTTATTTCATGGGCCTAAGTCCACTTATTCTCCAACCCATTTAATCTTTAAACATAGTTTCTAAATTTTGTAATATGTATATATATATATATATATATATAGACACACACACACATACAATTCTTTTTTTTTTTTAAATTCTACACATCGAGAGTGTCGGATGCATCATCCAACATTCGACACTAGCCACTCGACACTCGATATCATACTATTTTCGAAGACATCGAGTGTCAGATGATGCATCTGACACTCGACACTACCTACTCGACACTCGACACTATCTACTCAACATTCGACACTTACATATCGGGTTACATGAATTAAACCCAATCCCAAACCCGATTGCAAAAAATCCAAAGTTTATAACCCGATTTCGGGTTTTTTATTACATTAACCTGCTCGTAACCTGACAAACCCGATCGGGTCGGGTTGGGTGAGGTAATTTTGAACACCCCTAGTTCCAAGCATGTTTAAGGTTAAAACATGGGGGTTAATCAGCCATTTTATATTGTTGATCAGGTGTGGTAGTATCCATGATAAATTGTGTAATCCATTAATCATAGACAGACATGTGGCAAAATTTAATTTTTTCTTTTCTAAAAAATGCATCGGGTCAGGTTTTATCAGGTTATATAGTAAAAACCCAACCATAACCCAATTTCACAAAAACATGACCATTAAAACCCGATTTTAGGTTTTTCTTTAATAAGATCCGAGTACAACCTGACCAACTAGACAAAATCTATTCGGGTTAGGTCAGGTCAGCTTATTTTGAACACCCCTAGTTTTGCTCCCAAAATCTTCCTCACTTTGTAATTTTTAATGTTTCAATCTCAGCCCCTAGACTTGCACAGAAGCGCACACAAACTCCTCCACAACTCCTTTGAACGCGGTTCCAACGAACCAAGGGAAAGGGTACCTACAAAGACTGTACAGTTCCAAAGTTACATCCCAAATTTTACGATAATGAGCAAGGTTAATGAATATAAACTGAAAGTAGAGCTGAGAATATATGAAAAAGCTGAGAGAGATTAGATGAAAAACAGGGGAGAGCTCTGAGAGGCTGAGAACGGTTTTTTTTTTTTTCACAACACAGATCATCTTTCCTCCTCCCTACTCCCTCATCCCCAGGCCAATCTCTAGCTACCCACCTACCATTGACGTCAGCCACCTTTGGTAAGATTCCCTTGCACCCTTTTCCTTATTGGTGCCTAGCCACTTAATTGATCTTCTCAAACTCCAGCCACTGTTCTTCATTTTCTCCTGCGCAAACCTCATCCCCCTCTCAATTTAGAATTCTCTCCTTTGCAACTTGGTCTTGTTATGCACGGCAGAAGCGATAACCAACAGAACAACCAAATGCACAACCACAAACTATGCTAGATAATTGAATATAATAGTAACTAAAGAGGCAACCAATCAATCAACAATGCAGAAATAGAAAGAACACAAGATTTAACGAGGTTCGGTATAAATACCTACGTCCTCGGGCGCCGCTGAAGAAACTTTCCACTATCTTCAAAGAGAATACAAACTTTTGGGTCACAATACAAATACCACAACTATTGTGCCAAACTGTAATTACCCAAATAGTTAGGTCAAACTGTAATTACCCAAACAATTGGGCAATACTACAAATACCCAAAATAAAAGAGAAAAAGTAAATATTACAAACTTTAAGGTCCTTAATGAAAGGCCCTTAAACTATGAGGTCTTATATGTCAGACCTTACAAATAGAGGGGGTGGAGGAGAATTTCTAATGGGACAACTAAGTGAGAAGACTTGGCTTTTATTTATAAACCCAAGTCTCTCCAACACAAAGACTCCCACTCCATGTGGGATCCTTACACACATACACAATGGCTAAAGAGCCACAATTCTAACAATTCTTCACCTTGGCGATTTAGCCATTCCACCACAAGACTCTTCTTTTTCCCACATTCTCTATCACAAATGCAACGCCTCCAAATGAACCCAATGGCGCGGTCAAACTCGTACAATGTTGATCAAGTCCAAACAATGACTGAACTTGATCGCTGTCACAATCTTAGTCAACATATCTGCAGGATTCTCGGCAGTCTCAATCTTCTGAAGTAAGATTCTTCCTTCATCAATGATCTTCCGCACAAAATGATACCGAACATCAATATGCTTCGTACGAACATGGAACACTGGATTCTTCGCTAAGTGGATAGCACTCTGACTGTCAGAATAAAGAGTAATCTTCTTCTGCCCAATTCCCAATTCATCCAGCAATCCCTGTAACCAAATAGCTTCCTTCACAGCCTCTGTTAATGCCATATACTCTGCCTCTGTGGTAGACAAAGCCACTGTAGACTGTAAAGTAGACTTCCAACTCACTGGTGCTCTTGCAAGAGTAAACACATAACCAGTTGTTGACCGACGTTTATCCAAATCACCAGCATAATCAGAATCAACATAACCAATAGCATATTGACCACATGTATCATCCCTCTCAAAGACTAAGCCAACATCTACGGTTCTCAACAAATACCGTAGAATCCATTTTACTGCTTGTCAATGTCCTTTACCAGGATCATGCATGTACCTACTCACAACTCCAACTGCATGTGAAATGTCGGGTCTTGTACACACCATAGCATACATCAGGCTACCAACTGCATTAGCATATGGAACTTGAGACATATACTCTCGTTCCTCATCTGTACTAGGAGATAAAGATGCACTGAGCTTCATATGAGGAGCAGGTGGGGTACTTACAGGTTTTGACTGCTCTGTAATGCCAAACCATTGTAATACCTTCTTCAGATACTGCTTCTGAGTCAAACAAATCTTGCTTCTCCCTCTATCTCTGCTAATCTCCATGCCAAGAATCTTCTTAGCTTCACCCAAATCTTTCATCTCAAACTCTCGATTCAACTGAGTCTTCAACTTTACAATTTCTTCGACATTCGTCGAAGCTATCAACATATCATCAACATACAAGAGTAGATAAATGAAAGAACTATCACGTAGCCTCTGAAAATACACACAATTATCAAATTTGCTTCTTATGTACCTCTGACTCATCATAAACCGATCAAATCGCTTATACCACTATCTGGGAGATTGCTTCAAACCATAAAGCGATCTTTTCAGTTTGCAAATCAAATTTTTCTTATCAGCAACTTTGAATCCCTCTGGCTGAGTCATATAGATTTCTCTTCCAAGTCACCATGTAAAAATGCAGCTTTTACATCCAATTGAACTAGTTCCATATTCATCTGAGCTACCAAGGCCAACAAAATTCTAATGGAAGAATGTTTCACAACTGGAGAAAATACCTCATTGTAGTCAATTCCTTCCCTCTGAGCGTAGCCTTTAGCCACCAATCTTGCCTTGTAGCGGACGTCATTCTTGTCAGGAAATCCATCTTTCTTTGCATATACCCATTTGCACCCAATTGCCTTTTTACCCTTCGGTAGTTGAGCTAGCTCCCAAGTTTCATTCTTCTGAAGAGACTGCATCTCTTCGCTCATAGCTGTCTTCCACTCATCAACTTCAGAACATCTGACTGCCTCTCTATAAGTGGAAGGAACATCAGTATCTACAATTGGAAGTGCATAGGCCACCATATCAGCAAATCGAGCAAGTCTGCGAATCTCACGTCTTGGCCTATTAACTGCAATAGATTCTTGTTGCTGTTGGGGTTCCTGGGTAGAACCCTCTCCATCATCTCTCAAATCTCCCTCTGTCACAGGAGTACCATCATCTGTCTCAACAGATCTAACTGGGTTCAATGTCATCGTTTCAAACTCCACCTGCTGCTGAGTATGCTCCACCTGCTGTGGAGTACTATTCACCTTTGTCTGGTTTTCTGATTTCTTCAACATTGAAGACTCATCAAATGTCACATATCTACTGGATACAATCTTCCTCGAACTAGGACACCATAGACGATATCCTTTCACTCCTGAAGCAAATCCCAAGAAAATCGCTTTCTTGGCTGTAGGATCCAGCTTAGATTCTTTCACATGATAATATGCAGTGGAACCAAAAACATGTAAAGAATCATAATCAGAAACAGGTTGTCCAGACCATACCTCCAATAGAGTTCTATCACCAATAGCAGCTGAAGGTAGACGATTAATGAGATGACATGCATAGGTCACAGCCTCAGCTCAAAATTCTTTGCCCAACCCAGCATTGGACAACATACACCGAACTTTCTCCAGCAATATCCAGTTCATGCGTTCTGCCATCCCATTCCGCTGTGGTGTACCTCTAACAGTAAAATTACGTACAATACCTTCATCACGACACAATTTCAAAAACTGATCACTACAATACTCACCACCATTATCTGTTCTGAGATGCTTGATCTTCCTATCAGTTTGTGTCTCTATCATCTTTTTCCACTTAAGGAAAGCACCAAGTACATCATCTTTTGATTTCAAACAGTACACCCAAGTTCTTCTGGAAAAGTCATCAACAAAAGTAACAAAGTCGTTCCTACCTCCCATAGATGCGATTTTAGTAGGTCCCCACATATCTGAGTGAACATAATCAAGAATACCCTTGGTATTATGAATAGCGGTGCCAAATTTCACTCTCTTCTACTTTTCCAAAACACAATGCTCACAGAAATCTAGCTTGCAGGTCTTTGCACCTTTCAATAAGCCTCGCTTCACCAAACTGAATAAGGCTTTCTCACCTGCATGTCCTAAATGCATATGCCACAGTCTCGTAATCTCTGAATCTGCATCATTATCAGAAACCATAGCAGCTGATCCAATAACCGTATTACCATTATAGTAGTACAAGTTGTTCCTCCTAGTGTCTTTCAATACAACAAGAGCGCCTGAAGTGATCCTCAGAATACTATCTCGAATAGATATACCACAGCCTTTAGATTCTAAGGCTCCAAAAGAGATGAGATTCTTCTTCAACTTTGGTACATACCGAACATCTGTTAGAACTCTAGTCAGTCCATCATGATTCCTCAACCAGATCGAACCTATCCCAGTAGTATGGCAAATATCATTATTGCCCATATACACAACTCCACAATCAAGCTCCTCAAACTGAAAGAACCAATCCCGATGTGGACACATATGATAAGTACAACCCGAATCCATAATCCACTCATCAAAAACAGAAGTCGATGGATGACCAACTAGACATATATCTGAATCACTATCATCTTTACGCTCAACAACACATGCATCAGAAACAGCCTTACCCTTATCTTTCTTTTTCAACTTAGGACAATCTTTCTTCCAATGCCCTTTCTCACGACAAAAGGCACACTCATCTTTTCCTAATCTACCCCTCGACCAAGATTTTCCTCTTTTTTTTGGTTTCCTACTATGACTACGCCCTCTCACTATCAATGTATCTATTTTTGTATTTTTTACAATCACTGTCTTTTCTAATACATTCGACGATGACGCCATCACTACCTCTCACAAATAAGCTCGATACACAAATCACCAATAACCAAGCTCTAACAAACTATTATATTCAATAACTAGCAATCCAAAATCAATAGCCCAGAACAGTAGTAAGTGCTTCAATGAAATAGCCACTAACTACCCAAAACCTTCGGCTCTGATACCAATTGTTGTTATGCGCAGCGGAAGCGATCCGTAACAAGTGGTATCAGAGCCAACCCAAGACAGCAATGTGTGGACTCGATTGGTTCAGACAAGGATGGTGCCATTGCCCACCGGGGCCTTGTCGTTGTGGAGGATTATCGTTGGTTCAGACAAGGATGAGGGGGCCTTGTCTGAGGAGGGGGATTGTTGTATCCATGGGGTCCTCATTTGGATAATCCTCATTGGGAGTCCCACATTGATTGGTTAAGGGAAGGTCATGGGGCTTATATATGGGAGGAGTTCCTCCACCTAATAGACTAGTCTTTTGGGCTGGATACTTGCTCCATATGTGGTGGCCCATTTGTTGAAAAAATTGTTGTTGTGCACAGCGGAAGCGATCCGTAACAGGTCTCTCTTTATCCTCCCTATTTCGAAATTTGAATTGCCATGTGAGCCTTCAGCCCTTCACCAACCACCATTCATGTTGCCGGTTTTCTCCCTCCTAGATTGTCCCTTAATTTTTCGCTTCTTCCCTCGTTAGGTTGAATAAGGTAAATGGGCTGGTCGGCCGCGCTTTAGATTTTATTTGATTTAAAACTGATCGACACCCATAATAATTGCGGTTGGGTTTTTCTAGGCTGCGATTGGACTTGAGCCTCATGACAATTTTACTCTCTTTCAGTATAATATTTAATAAATAATTTGTTATATCATATGTTATTTTAATAATCATTGAAAGTCTATAAAAGAAAATATTAATGAAAACATACTATTTAACAGAGAGAATATTTTTCTCTTTCTGTAATGGAAAAAATTACAGTAAATACTAAAAATTGTCACAAAAGGTTTAACCCAAGTGAAAATTAAAGTGTTATTGACGTCTGGTAATTGTACCCGGCCAGTTCAGAGTACTCGACTTCCCGACCCAATATTGTTGAGGAATTATCTAAAATTTTGAGAATTTAGGTTGAGAATGGGGAGCATTTTTTCGAGGACTGCCGGACAGAGCAAGGTGCGTGGATCATGCTCCCCGACCAAGACTCGGCCAGCATAATTAAATTGTGTACATTATTACATTAATTTGTAAAGTTTAAAAAACCGAACCCAAGATTCATAATTTCAGATCATTTCCAGCCTAGACTTTAGACTTTCAAAATTGCTGGCCGAAGCCCCAGTGTATGAGCCCAGCCCGAATACCAAATCTAATTTCATTATTTGTAAAGAAAAAGAAAATCATAAATCATTATCATAATTTTTTTTTTAAAAAAAAAAAAGCCTAAAAGAAGACCTAAACTTTCAATTTGCACTTCACTCAACAGCCTCTGCCTCCAGCCTCCTCACACAGTCACGCTGCGGCTGCACCTCACCTCACCTCACCTCACGCCTTCGTCTCTCGCGGACCTGTATCCTCGCAGACTACACAGAGTTCAGCGGCAACTTCAATTCCATCGCCTTCCAGTGCCTCCAGAAGCTTCCCTCCTCCAACACCACGTTCACTTACAACTGCGACGGCCACACCTTCAATTACCTCGTCGACAACGATTTAAGTTCAGTTCCTCGACAACACTTGCTGGACTCGTTATTGGATGTACGTGTCACGATTTACGGAATATCAGATAGTACCCATTTTGTTTGACGTCAGAACTGGACTGATCTGTATACGTTGGAAATGTGTTGATTTGATTCAATGCGTCAAGTTTTCATAGTTACTGCAATCATGGTGCCTTAGTAACTTGTTAAGTAGAACTGTCATAGTTTTTAAAATCACCGCACAGGTCAGACAACAAACTAGAATGGCCCCTACATGGCATTCTTCCTAATCATAAAAACCGGAGAATAACCGGGGAATTCAACTCCCCGAATTTCCCGCCTGTCCCGACCACAGGATTTCCGAGGAAATTTCCGGGGACGGGCAGCCGAATTCCTTGCCGGGGCCGGGGACCTTGGCCTGGGTTTTTGCCATCCGCTGCCCAAATTTCGCAGGAACTGTTTGCGATATAATAAAATCCTTAATCTGGCTATAACCTAACTAGTATTTGTTTGCACCGGCAAGTTGCCAAAGCGCAAGTCCGTATATAGAAGCAGAATATATCAGAAGGCACACCAACCTCTATATATATATATATATATATATATATATAAAACACACATACATATACATATGACTATAATAACCTACGAAAAAGAATATACCAATCTGATACTCTTACATCATCAATAAACTTATATAATATAACTTCTCACGTTGATTTGATTTGGTTCCTTTATAATAATGGTAACAAATCACAATTTATTGAAACGAGAGAGGTACATTACATATCGGATTCTACAAAACCCATTTGTAAGTTGTAACATGTTTCCTCCCTTTACGACAAAATTTGCAAAATAATACCGAACCAACATAAATAAGCCAAATACACGGAAAATATTTCATAAAAAATAATCAGACCAAAGCTTGTCACAAATTAATCCAAAATTCTTAACTTATCGTGCTGGAATGATTTATAACAAAGATTATAAATTATTTTATTGTTGTGTACAAAGATAGTTATAATCTAACAGAAAACCAGCGCTCGTTTGTAACCAAATTAAACCACCAATTTTTCCTTTTCTCATTGCTTTCTACTTTTTCCTCGGACAGCACGATGTGCGAATAATACAAGAAGACTTCTTCTGTAGTAAACAAACAGGAATGGAATTGACTCCACTCTACTTGCTCTCATCCATGGGGTCATTGGGGTTACAAGATTGTGGCACTGATTCTTTATCACCTTGCCTCGACTCCCCAGACTCGGACGACGTGGAAACAGATTCTTCAAGTGCCTCCAGGAATGACAAAACAGTGAACTTGTCTGCAAGACGAAGGAAGAAGGAATAAACATTAACAGTCAGTTTAACAACTGAGATTATTTCTGTTTAACTACGTATTGGAGGACTCTGGAAGTAGCTACAGAACTTGTTATAGAACAAATATCCCAGCCTTGAATTTCACAATTGATACTTTTTATCGACATCAGTCGTCACCATTAATCAAGAAATAAACATGCTCAAAGCACCGTTCTTACTTTTACCTCATGCTTCTCTCTATAGTTCTCCTATAATTCAATAATACCGGCACAGATTCAACAATGATATCCTTTTTACTGAGTAAAAGAAAATAAGTAACTAAGCAACAAAATCAACGGCTTAAAAGATTGTCCTCAATTGCCCAAAACTTATACAAGTGACGAACTTGATATCCATGACAATGAGAGAGCAGTAATACAATCGCAGAATATAAATTTCCGTGACTAAAAAATACTCACATTTGCTTGGGTCAACCCCAAACTGAGACAAATCTATCTGTCCTGTACGGAGTACCTGCCAACAACACAAAACAGTAACCCTCATTTTAGAGGCCACAATCTCGCCAATCAAGAATACAGGCCTTCAGTTAAGTTACTCACATAAGAAAAAGAATCTACTTGTTGACGAAAAGGTGCACTCTGCAGCAACTCTAATATATCTTTTGCTCTCCATTGACCCTGCAACATCATGATCATCTGAGCTTTCAAAAATGTACAAAAACAGAAAAACTTGAACACAAGAATAATGCATACCTCAGGTAAGTATGGTGCTAATCTTTGTTCCAATGACAGAGTGTCCATCAATGGCATTATTAAATCTGGTTTTAAGATATCTCCTAATCCCAAGCCTAACACAATAAAAAAAAAAAAAATAGAGCATAAAATATGGTCGAACTAAATCAGAAGTGATATGCTATCAGCTAGATGGAATACACAATTTTGCAACATAACAAATAAATCACCTGACTTCTATAATTTTAAACAGATCAGGATGGTCAATTTTAGGAATTAAGTAATCTAGTCACTTATAGGACAATTATCAAAAAGGTTACATGACCAAAAGATAGAAAGCTCACAGAAATCTTGAAAACTAGTTCTTTTACAACTCTACTGGCCACCACACTCCGCTTCTCCATGTTTTAATTTCTAATTAAATGATTTAAAACTCCAAACTATATCGACAACATTATTTGCTCTAGAGAGGAAAAAAGGTGACACAATAATCAAAACATACCACACAAACGTAACAACTATGACCTATTTAAGTCCTGGGAATTCGAAAGGACACTAGAAAAAAATTTCATTTCTTTTCCTTATTTCTGCACCACTTTTACGTGTAGATTTGCCTTCTGAGAAAAACAATTTCTTGGTTAAGGGCCGCGAATATTACCAACACCAAGTCAAAATTAATGCTTCATAATACTGTGGGTTTGAATATACATCAAGCATGCATCACATCAATAGTTAAGATAACGAGAAAACATGGTTCTAAAGTATCCTAAACATTAACCCACTAGAGGCCCAGAAATCTCTGCACGTAATTGATTCCATCACTATCTATTAATACATTTCTTCACATTCTTGAGTATATAATAAAATCGAATTATCACCTCCATCTGGATCTCCAGCAATATCTGAGACAAATTCACAATGTAAGAAAACTGTCAGGGCTAAAACCCATCTCAAAGAAATAAAAAAATGCTTGCAAGGAATTGCCTCCATAGAGAAATACCTGCAGATCCAATGTTACTCAAAATTCTTTGCAAATCTTCCAGTTTAACGGGTCCTGAAGAGGAGGTAACATCACTAATTACTTCCGCACCTAAGTTTGGGACAACTAAATTTCCTGCTCTGCAAGTTATGAATATAAGTCACATCAGAATAACTGCCTACTGATTTCTTGAAAAAAAAACTTCTACCATCATAAGTAATCACCAATACAAATTATGGCTACTTTCAGAAATGTGCATCATCACATGATAGGATGCGATGCTTTCCTATGGGAAGCACATATAAATATTACAGCAATGTATTTAATTTGATGAATGCCTTTGCTCTCATGTGATCAAAATTTATAAGCCAATGTTACAACTTAAAGCACTGATACAAATAAACAAAAACAAACAAAATATGCTACTTGCACGGTATAATTAAATGAGTAGATTAAAAAAATAATTCATTAACTGCATTCTCATAATTCCATAGCTCATATATCAAAACCATTTCTTTCAAAACCTGACAAGCCACCTTAAGCTCTACTTTATGGTAGACAAGTTCGGTTTACAGAGTTGCCCTTAACAGATGATGAGACCCAGTTACAGCAACAATCAAACCTAGCAGCCAATCCTTCAGAACCTCAGACGTCAATAGCCAAATAAAAATTTAAGAGCTAAATTACTTAAGAGAGATCAGGCATTGATAATCACAAATATTTCCAAAATAAGGTGAAAGATCATCAATATCTTGTGGATAGAGTGCCCCCAGCATCAATTTGGGACTCCATCTCAAAGCACCTTAAGAACACTTTGTTCTTTTAATCCACGTTAACTGGGAGGGTATTTTGGGTTATTTTTGAATATCTTGCTTGTCTCCTTTTCAAATTAAGATGACAGAGATCTTGCAGTCACAAGTGGAGAGTTTTTTAGACATATTGCAAAGTTCATACTGGTTTCTTAAGATGTTGCATGTCCCTCGTTTTTGTAAACACTAGACTATACAGTATATTAACTAATACAAATCTTAATCATTTCATATCCATAAGAAATTTGGGTGGGAAGGTGGGTGTGTGTGGGTGGCGTTTGGGGGCAAGGGGAGTTTGAGAGGGGAGAGAGAGGGGGGAAACAAGGAGAATGATATTGAAAACATATAGGTATTTTCTCTGCAAAGGCATTGAGTATAAACAAGTTCCCAACCAGTCAAATAATTGTTCATCATTATCAAAACACAAACAGTCGCAATTACAAGGTCTGATGATATAAACCCTCAAGTCCAAAATAAGGTAAATAAGAAGAACACCTGTCCAGCAAGAAGATGATTAAAAAGAAATAACCGCACAGTATGTTTGACTTCCTAACTTTTCAACTAAATGGGAGGCCAAATTTCAAGTTGGAACCTAAAAAACAGTTAAACAGCTCAGCAAAGAATTTGTGCCTCTCCAACAGAACGGTACACCCACCTATCTTCTTTCTGAGACTTTAGGATAACTAGATAGCAACAGGAAAGTAACAGGACATTTCAGAAAGCCTGATCATTTAGTAGCTAAGCTCACCTCCATAACAATGCATTGCTAATGCACAAAACTCCTAACACGCTTAATAAGCCAATCCCTAAATATATTAACTTTTCCCCTGAATTAATAGAAACTAGTTTAGCACATGAAACACCAAAACAATGCATTGCTAATGCACAAAACTCTCGAGCAACTTTCCTCCTCCAGCTGGCAAAGAAAATGTCTTTTGAGGAATGTCTCTGTTAAATGGATTTCTAGGCAATATATAATACAGAAGTCTAAGGGATCTCCTCAGTGCGTATTCCTGAATTTTCTTTACAAGGTGAACATCAAGCTCAATTCCTCTTGGAAAACCAACATAGTTGCATCTTAATTAGAGACCCAACTCCCTAACATGCTTAACGAACCAACTCCTAAATATATCAACTCTTCCCCTTAACTAGATATAAAGAGTTCAGCTCATAAACACCAAAGCCACTAATGCAACACACCATCCAGCAATTTGCTTCTACAGCTGGCAAATAAAATGTTCCCTTTATGGAAAGTCCTTCACTTGTTAATTCTCTAGTCATTAATTCAATAATTAAAAGCATCACCCTGGCAACAGACAAAGTTTTTGAATCACTAAAACGTTTCTCTTTATAATAATTAAAAAAATGTCAACCATAAGCATATTCTGAACAAGTTCTCCACTCCTTGATTAAAACTTCCATTTAACTCATTTGACCAGAGATTAGATGAGAGCCAACGAGAATAAGGCCAGGGCCAAGTCCTAGAGGAGCATGCATGTGCAAGATCAAGACTAATGCATTTTCCCAAGTCTATTTCAATGATTCTGAGTAATACATTTCCATTGGTGGAAATATTGATCAAGGATGATATGTAATACCTCTACGTTATTGTTACCAGAGCCAGAAAAATCAGCAAAACTTCCCACCAACTCCAGGAATGATTTTAGCAACATTGATGAATAACAACAGCAGTACCAGTCTACCTACGAGTTCTCTAATTTTTTTTTTTTTTAATAAGAATGAACTCAAGCTTACAATTTCTAAGAATTATATGTAAGTTCACTACTTTATCAAAAATTTGCATCCTGCAGAAGTTTAAATAAAATAATTTTAAAAAGGCAAAAAAGACTAGTCTCATTTGCTATTCTAGCCTGCCAGAAAACCAAAGATGATTTTATTTGTAGATAAATCTTTCTATTTATTTTTTTAAAATAAAATAGAGGGAAAAAAACCTTAAATTTTCAAAATAAGTTATGGATTGATAATATGATAAATTACAGGAAAAAAAAAGGAATATATACACACTCTTCCTAGCATTCTCAGGGCTAGCCACCAGCCCACAGCAAATTAAATTACAAAAAATCCTTTAATATGTTATATGTAAACAAGAGTGCCATAAAAGGAGCGGAAATTTCATCAAGCAGCATGAAGTGTTATGGTTTGTCACATTAAACTATACCATGAATAGTTCAACCTTGAATTGCCAACCTCAGATTCAACTGTTAATTATTCCACTGGACAAACCTTTTATTTAGTATTTATTTTACATATAAAATTTTAGCAATTACAGACATATATCTTTTTTTCAGCAGATAGTCAGTTAACTTTTATTGAGCTTAGTAGACTTACTAAACGTACTTTCAGACCAAATGCGGTGAAAATAGATATGATGGGGATAAACCAGCACAAAGGATCAGGTCTGAGTTCACTATTACCATGACAATTAGGTCAATATGACATTTACCACACATTTCAATAATCAACCAAGGTAAGTCCATCATATAGTTTTATTAGCGAGAATAGATTCAAATCCAAAGCAACCGAACCAGCAAGAGAACTTGACAAACATCAACCAACTTGAAAGAAATAAGTTTCTTTTTACAGTAGTTGTACCTTGATGAGACATCATCTTCAACCATGTCTTCAGAAACTTGTTGAGGAACCGAAACATCAAGCTCTTCTTCATTAGGGAACTCTACATGAAAGCAAGTTAAACGCAACCAAAGTTCACAGTTAATGACTCACTTTCCCCAAAAAAAAAATGATTTTGATTTTAGAAATGGAAGCCACAAAGTCAACCAAACAGAGGGATTGTTTTAATATTCCCATAAAATTTATCGCCAATGTGTAGATCATGATTGAAATAAAAAATAATAATTGCTTGTGATAAGGACTAAATAAATTATTTAGACTGATAATAGGCTAAAGTGAGGATGCTTTTACATTAAGGGAGCTTAACAGAAAATTACCAATAACTTATTTACTATTCACAAAGAAAAATATGGAATTATCTCAAAAAACTAGGTCACATGCAAAAAAAAGGCAAACCAAATTCATGTGCATTTTAATTTGTCCGTGTCCAAAGGAACTAATAAATAAAGAACAGACCAACTTTATTTAGTACAAGATTATCTAATAAAAATTGAAGTATGAGACTGATGCTTTAGATCTATAGCTTGTTGAAATTTCAAAAAGAAACTAATTTTAGGTACCTAATGGTCGATTGATATGGTAATTGACAGAGCTACACAACTGTGAGTCACCTTCAGCTTCAGGCTCCTAAAAACAATGTAGAATACAAAGGTCAAAGTCAAAGAATTGACAGCAGAACTGATGTTAAACCAAAGAAGGAAGCAAATAAATGAACCTGACCTGCATCCAGATGAAGAACTTACGATCATCAGTGTTGAACTTCAATATGTAGACCCTTCCTGATGCTTGATTAACCTGAGTAAAACAAGAATGATTATACAGAAGATCAGCAGAGAATAATGAAAATATTCTCAACTATGAAGGCGGAACAGTTCAAAATGAAGTGGAATACCTTCTCAAATACTGCTTCATCAGGAAAAATAATCTGATCCTGTAACAACTTGCATCAAGGAACAGCAAAAGAAATTCTAGCAAGTAGGAACAGCTATGATAAGTAACAAAGAAAGCTAAGCAGGTTGTGAAGTAGTGTGTAGGAAGTCTCTTTCTTCTTTATTCAACAAAATTGGGAATCTTCAAAAGCCCAATTAGGGAAGTTCTCGTCTAGCAGTGTTCAGGGCTATACTTGTTTATATGAGGGGAGAAGGGTTGTACTTTTGTATAGTTTCTCAAAGCCCCTTATGTTGCTTAGGACGAGTTGTCTATCCTTTTGGTTTTTCTTATTGATTAACATAATATTCTTGTTTTTTAGCAAAAATCTTTTCACATTAAAAAATAAAAATTTGTTATAGCATACAAAAACGTAAAAGAGTATTAAAATGGTTTTTAAAATAATAATAATAACAATAATTAAAAAAAATTAAAAAGAAAACTCTTCTTTAGATTCCCAGACCCTTCAACAACCAAGATAACAAGTTTCTTAACAATGTACACACCAACTTTCACTCAAACACACATTCAGGCATTCTTCAAAAGCAGAAAATGCCAGCTCTTGTTGCTATACAGTACCAAGACAAAAATTTTCCAGTATTATTATTAATTCTTTTTATAACCCAAAAATCCCTCAAGAGATATAAATATGCCCCAAATAGGTGGCCTCAAGTGGTTTAACCCTAGACCTTTCCCTTGTTCAATGAGTTTTCGACTGTTACAACTCCTAGACATTTGAAAAAACCTTGCTCACCATCCTCATTGTCTAATAGACAGATATAAACAATTTAATAGGTTCATATTTCACTGTTACATTTCTCAGACACAAATATAATTTTTTATTCTGTTACAATTCATCTTAACGCGAATACAGATCAGTGAATCAACAAGTGCATGGACAAAAACAAGTTCTATCTCACAATACCTCATATAACCTCAGAGTAAAACTGGAACTACCAAAGGAAACCACTAGCAGTATTTTATAAGGCTTCAAACATGTGCAAAGCGGTAACTTTCACAACAGATTAAGAAGATAAGCGCACAAATTTCAGTTAATTAAGGAACAGATAAGAAAACAATGTTAAGTTGGATACATCTTCAACTACATTCTGAGTGCGATCTAGCCACTGATAATGGATTAATCCCTCGTCACCCTGACACAAAAATAAAATCGGCTCACAATGATTATGGAGTTGTATAGCAAACATGTGATCAATATTACTGATGCAGAACATGGATTTGAAAGAAGAATCAAAATGTAGAAAGAAGGAATCTCTAATTGTGATAGGAAGGGTATCATAGTGGGCAAGTTAAGCTGGGACAAGACAATCAGAGGAGAAAACCTTTATCCTTATCCAAAACATCACTTTCTTTTCCAATGTTCCCAAATTCCCACGTATATTATTCCCAATAGAATGACCCTAGACATGGATGTAGAAATTTACTCATGCATGAATTCTTAGTAGAAAACCAGAAGATAAAAAATAATAACTTTTTTTTTCAAGTGACCGTACCCTCGCTATGCGAACAAGTCCTTTACGTGTATCAGGGACAACCCTCTTACCCTCAAAAGTCATTTTACCAGCACGGAACTCCAGCAAAACTTCCTGCAAAATGTTTGGTTATAAGATAGAAAACATGAAAACAAAACATGCAAATAATACACCAACCATTGGAAAAATAAATAAATAAAAAATCTTTTGCAGCATTTTGTTGACCTAACACTTGGAATAAACCTTTGATTCTCTAAAGAAGAAGCACATGTTAATATCATAAACTAAGCAACTCCTAAAGTAACTTCTTTTCTACAAAATAACCAAAAACCTAAACAAGCCTTATAAGAAAAGATCACCAATTTGCCAAAACAATCATAATCTATTTTCAAGTCTAATAATAATATATTAGCAACCCACAAGCAGACCAGTGCAGGGCAGCAGCGTGATCAGCTAGCTCTGTAAAGAAACCAAATTGGTAGAAAGAGAAAGTTAACCTGCATTGCTGGAAAAGCTTCGGTGGAGGAGGAGCCCATTCCTCAACGTCTACTCTACTCTTTGATTAATCACAATAGAAGAGAAAATTAATAAACCTCAAAATTCAAATTAAACCCTAGACAAGCCTCACGATGCGTTGTCGTTTGTTTATATGTGTTTTACCTGAGCTGGGTTTTGGTTTTCAGATGGGATAGTTCTCGACCTCCCTTGACCTTTGAGCATAAATAAAGTCATAATTACATAAATAGCCTCCAATTTTCGCTAACTTTCAAGTTACTTTTAAGGAAAGGAAGAGCGACCATCTATTTCACCTTCACAGCCTCGAAGTTACGTACAATCCATTTTTATCCTTCAAATCATATTATATTTTTAAGAATATAATTAATAAAAATAAATAATTTTAAAAATATAATTAATAAAAAATACTTAATTATTTTCGGTTTAAAATTATACTTAAATACGGGAGTATATAATACTAATATTATTCCATTAAAAAAATACTCTTTACTTTTACAAATATACCCTTAAATATTTTTAAGATATTTCTCACGTCACTCCATTTAAGGCCAAATTGATGTCACCCGTCTCATTCGAAGCTTTCGCCGAATCCCTTGCCGCTTTTTGTTTAATAAATGTAAATATGTCATGTGATTTTTACCCTTTGATATTTTAATAGATGTACAATATATTTTCAAAAACATTTATTTTCTTTTTTCTCAAAACCCAAAGATTCCTATATTTTTTAAATAATCGAGCAACTGAATTTCTCAGTTGTACTCCAAGCTTCCATCACTTTCTTAATACAAAATGATTTTTCCTCCCAATCTCATTTCAAAAACATAGAAATTAAGAACTTTAACCCAAAAAAATTAAATCGCAAAGGCAAGAAAAATTGAAACCTAATTTTTATCACTTTCGTAACAATATAATTTTCCTCCCAATCCCTTCGAGAAAGATCAAAACCCATTTTATTCCAAACTTCCATCACTTCCCCATATGCTATAATGGGTTTATTGTTTGTTCAAAACCTAACTTGCCAGGAGATGTGTAAGCACGAAATTTTTGCTTATAACTTAAACGTGATGACAATAACCAAAACTATTGGTTGAATTGAAAAGTTGATTTGGAAAAAACACCAAAATTTGACAAAAATCCTTAAAACACAAAATCTAATAACACACAAGACCCAGTTACATTGCAACAAGCCCAAAATAGAAGAGTCCACTCATGAAGGAATTGGGTTGTGTGTATGAGGATGTCCACGCCAAAAAAAAAAAATCACAAAGCGCTTGAAAGAAGTAGTTTGAGCATGAAGAAATCGACCCTAGAGTTGGCAAGTTACACATTTATATGTTTTTATTTTATTAAAAAATTGTATTTTTTTATTTTTTAATTACTTTAATAAAAGTTGATTAAATAATTAAATATTAAACATATAAACTTGCTCCACATGTAATTGAATTATAAAAAAGAGAAGACAACTTCTTAAAAAAATTATAATTAACTATTAGTTTAAAAAAAGTATAATTTTTTATAAGTTATTTTGATTTAATGATTTAATTTTAATTCTATCACAAAATATAGAGAACATATTGATTTAGCAACATTATTATATCATGTTATAGTTTTCTGCTTTCTATTGTATTTTATTTTGATTTATCACGAGTTTCATGTTTAATTTTACAAGTTAATGGTCAGGTTTTATAAGTTGATCGTTTTGTGTTGCAAGACCTGATATAATTGCAATTTGATGCTATGACTTTACTAATTTTAGATATCATGTTGCAACTTTTATGTGACTTGTTTCAATATTGGTTAACCTTGTTATGAGTTTCATGTTTTATTTTATAAGTTAACATGAGATTTTACAAGTTCATCATTCTTTGTTACAAGTTTATGTATAATTGCAAGTTGAAGGTTTGATTTTACTAGTTTTAGGTCTCATGTTACAACTTTTATGTTCATTGTTACCATCTTCGATATTATTGTTGCGACTTTCATGTTTGATTTTACAAGTTAACTTTGGGTTTTACAAGTACATCGCTTTGTATTACAAGTCCACATATGATTGCAAGTTGAAGGTTTGATTTTATTAATTTTATGTGTCATGTTGCAATTTTTTTGTTCCTTGTTTTAATCTTGATTAACTTTGTTACGACTTTCATGTTCTATGTTACAACCTAACATCAAGTTTTACAAGTTCATCATTCTGTGTTACAAGTCCATGTATGATTACAAGCGGAAGGTTTGATTTTACTAGTTTTAGGTATCATGTTGCAACTTTTATGTTCATTTTTATCATCTTCGATATCATTGTTGTGACTTTCATGTTTGACTTTACAAGTTAACTTTGGGTTTTATAAGCACATATGTCCTACAGCAATTTTTTTTACAAGAGAGGTAAGTTCACAAAGTTGTTGTTCAATGTTTGAAGTACTTACTTCATTTACTCTTTTTGATAGTTGTGGCTCAAATTGACAGCTGAATTGTTGGGAGTTCGCTGCCATGTCACTAATCAAACGTCTTGCAACGTTCGGTGTTTTATTAACTAGTGCTCCACCACTAGCAGCATCAATGATACTCCTTTCCATGGGTAGGAGACCCTTATAGAAATATTGAATTAGGAGTCCATCACTAATTTGGTGGTTTGGACAGCTAGCACATAACCTTTTAAATCTCTTCCAATATTCATGAAGTGATTCTCCATTGTGTTGTCGAATGCCACTAATATCTTTTCTAATATTTGTAACTTTAGAGGCTGGAAAGTATTTCTCCAAAAAGAGTTTACTCATCTCATTCCAAGTGGTAATGGTACCCGGTGGTAGATAGTATAGCCAATCTTTTGTCGAATCTGCTAATGAGAATGGGAAAGCTCTCAATTTAATTTGCTCTTCAGAAACGCCGGTTGGCTTCATACTTGAGCATACCACATGAAATCTTTGAGGTGTTTGTTCGGATCCTCTCCTGCAAAACCATGAAATGTAGGCAAGAGATGAATCAGTCCAGATTTAAGTTCAAAATCTATCTCAAAATTGGTGCTTATGCATAGCAGTTGTTGATCAATAATTGGAGCCGCTAACTCCTTAAGGGTCTGATCGTTTTCCATCGCCATTGCTTTCGATTCAGATTTGATTGAACTGCAAGAAGATGGGAGGGAAGTATGTCGTGCAAGGTCAAATTCTGGAGGTGGAGTTGAAATTGACCGATTTAGCCTTAAATTCGAGGATTGGAGAAACTCCGTAATTCTCTTAAGTCGTTGATCCGCTTCTCCCTCGGACATAAAAGCCTAAACATAAACAATCAGGAAATAACAATCAAGAATCGGTAGTAAAAACAGAACAACAAATTGATTAGAAAATCAATCCCCGGCAACGGCGCCAAAAACTTGATGCGTTCGAAACTAGCAAGTATACTAGACGCATAAGTAATAAAGTAGTAAGTAGATATCGTTCCCACGAGGATTGATTCTAATTGAATTTGTTATTTTCCAGCAATAATAAATTAAACCGGGGGAGGGGGGGTTTGTTGATTGATTAACTAAACTTAATACGAAAGCAAATGAAGAATAACACAAAGCAAAGTTAAATGGAGTGAAAAATCAATGAGAGACACTTGGTTAAGAGTTCATTCTCTGTCACAAGATATGAATTTGTGAATTAACAGAGAATTGTAATCCAATTACAGCATTGAAGTTATCAACCGTAGATAACAACAAGCTCTGTTATCCCAATCTTTCCTTACTTTGTTGTTTAATAAAACAAGCTCTTTATTTAATCTCTATCCATTAAACAACCTAGAACAAGCTCTCTGAGTTTAATTCAATGGAAGCATTAGATGAGAAAGATAGGTTGATCTAAGCAATAATCACACAAGCTCGGATTATTTAACCTAGGTTGTATTTTCCAATTACAATCTCTGATCACAATTTTGCTACTAATGATTGGAAATTCATACGGATCAAGATTTCTAATCTAGCAATAGACAACAACAGATTATATTCAGTTGGTCATTCCAAATACAATCAGTAAGCAATCATAAGCATTAGATATGGGAAAATACAAGCAACTTCAATTAGAGAATTGGATAACAATTTCTTACACAATCACCTCACAAAATCCATATCAAGGGCTTTGAAATCACCCTCAACCAATTCAGATTTAGTTACACATATTCAATCAGAATAACCAATACAATACAGAGAAATTCCAGAATTGAAAAGGAAAGAAAGAACTTAGCAAATTCTTTGAAAATCTTCTTTGTAGATGAATCTTCTTGGAATTGTAGTTCCTCCTCTTTCAAAAATCTTCTTTCTCCTTCAAGAACTCCAAGGGATGAGAGAAATCCAGAAATGCAGCCTCCTACCACGTTTTTCCCTCTTCAAGTTATGAAAATAAAACCCTAAAATGTGTTTAAATACTCTGCTACAGTAACGTGCTACAGTGTCCCGAATTATACATGCTACAGTGATGTGTGGAATTACATTTCTACACTTCTTACACTGTTTTGATTACAACTTTCGGTACACTGAATGGATTCATAAACCGTAAATTTCTCTAAAAAGTAGACTTCGAGAGCTTTCCAACGGTATATAATATGTCGTCGGGTTCATTGTATATCAATACAATTAAATCCGAGAAGATCACTGACTAGCAGAGGTGAAAATGAAGGGTTTTACTCCATTTTTGTGCAAGTTGCTCCAAAACTCCTACAAACATCAAAACCACACAAAAACATAAAAATACCAAGGAATATAGCAAAGAAACATGGACAAATTGATATGAAAATGATATATAAATAGACACTTATCAATGAGTTCTGTGATTTTGAGTCTGAGTTTGATTTTGATTGCTGGTTGCTGAAATCAAAACCTCAGTTAATTATGTTCATGAATACGTGATGCTCTATTCCATTATGTTCTGTCCACCACAATAAATTAGTTAAAGTTTTCCTTGTGTTGACTAGATTCTCTATCATCATAGTGGTTCTTGACTTGGTTATATTTCTTCTGGACTGGCATTGCATATGAAACTGATACTAAGTTTACTGAAATTACTGATAGTTCTGTGCAACGATTTATGAGTTTATGACAGTTGAAACATGATCCTATGAAAAAAACAACACAAATATGTAGGTTATGAAATTCTTGATTTCTGATCTCTTCTACTACTCTTATACCTACAACTCCTTAAATCTGATCTATTCGAAAAAAAAAAAAAAAGCCAGAGGAAGATTAAGTTGTTGACCCAGGTATGGCAACCCAAGAGGAGGGGTGAATTGGGTTTTTATTTATAAAAACGGATTTAGAAAACTTTTCTTGAAAGATCAAAATTATTTAACTCTTTCTTTGAAAATAAAGGTGAAGAAGATGAAAATAGAATGCAATCAAGAGAATAGTAATGAAGAACAATCACAAGTGCAAGTAAATATAAAGAGATAGGGATAGAGAGAGTGCAAACTCAATTTACGTGGTTCGGCAAACCTTGCCTACGTTCACGGGCTCCTAGCTCCACGAGCTAAGCTTTCCACTAAGTTGTAGAAATCTTTACAACTTGCTTGATGAACAACCTCACCAAGACTTTTCTTCAACTCTTGATAACACCACACCAAGAGTTCTTCTTGATGAACAACCTCACCAAGGCAACTTCCTACAACTCTTGAAAACACCACACCAAGAGTTCTTCTTGATGAACAACCTCACCAAGGCAACTTTCTTCAACTCTTGATAACACCACACAAAGAGTTCTTCTTGATGAACAACCTCACTAAGGAAAGAGTTCTCTCAAGGATAACTTTTATCCTTTACAAGAAGATCTCACTCTCACCACAATACAAGAACAAAGTAAATTTTTACAATAAAAGTACAACTCTCTTCAACGAGTAGATAAAGAATATAAAACTCTCTAAACTTGATATATCTCTTGTTTTTTTGCCTGATAAAATGCTTCTCTTGCTCTTGCTGAATGCATGGAAGAAGGGCTCATTTTATAGGCAAATAGGATGAACTTAATCAAGTGAAGACACCATCTCCAAATTTTCTGCCCACCATAAAAACCGTAATTGTGTCTGCCATTTTTGTCAATGTTATGTTTGAAATTTGAAAATCTACAAAACATAAAAGATATGCACATTTGAATAAGCATTCCAACTCATCAAGAATCAAGTCATTTAGATATCTGTAGCTCAAGATATGGCCAAAAAACCATTCGGTGCTCATGTGACTTGATTTTTCTTCCTTGTGTCAGTCCAACGAATTGAATGATAATTATGTTAGCATTCCGTTTGAAATTTGAATTTATTCAAAACATAAAAGATCTGCATATTTGAATAAGCTTTCCAAAACATTAAGAATCAAAGAATTTGGATATCTCTATCTTAGGATATGGCCAAAACACCATTCATGCTTCATGTGAGTTGATTTTTCTTTCCTTGTGTCAGTCCACCGAATTGCATGTCACTTATGTCGCCTTCCCTTGAAATTTGAATTTATTTCAAAACATATGAAATGTTCCTCATTAGGTCCCTCTTTCCAATTCCATAGAATCAAGTCTTTTTGATTTTTCTAGCTCAAGATATGTAAAAAAGAGTATTCCCCGGTTCTCATGTCAGCTACTTCATTTTGCTTTCAACTTGCATGATGATTTGGGACAACCTTACACTTGAAATTTAATTTATTTAAAACATACTGAATGTATAAATTTGAGTAATCTTTTCCAAAAGGCTTAAGAATCATATCATTGGACATCTGTAGAGAAATAGATACCTATTGATTGAACATTGCTCATGTGTCACATTCCTTGAATCAAACCTTGTTTCTTAAACTTGGTGCCTTTAACATGTTAGTCCTTCTCCTTATCTTTCAACACTTCATTTTAATAAGCCTCTTCTTGATTTTACAATTATTTCCAATGATATATATTCTTGCACATAAATTAAACATGGTTTTTTTTAGTAAATCACAATGATCAATGTGTCTTGTTATCATCAAAATTATCATGTAGCTAGGGTAACATCTCCCCCTTTTTTGATGATGACAAACCATATGATTGCTTTCAAATACTATCTAAAATAAAAATGAAAATAAATCAAGAATAAACAAAAAAATGGCACTTGTTATGAATATAAGTAATCCAACTATTTCTCCCCCTTTTGTTATCATCAAAAAATGTAATCAAATTAACTACTCCCCCTAAATATATTCTCCCACTTAACATATGCTACCATTCAAAGATTATCTTATTAAAGCAAAATTAAGACATATCCAACATGCCTAATTCTCTTCTAATTATGCAAAATCTATCTTGACTAAGGAGTTTAGTAAATATATCGGCTAATTTTTTATCGGTGGGAATAAATTCTAAAGAAATATTACCTTTCTGCACATGATCTCTAATAAAATGATGTCTAATCTCTATATGCTTAGTCCTAGAGTATTGTATGGGATTTTTTGAAATATTGATGGCACTTGTATTGTCACATTTGATGGGAATATGATCAAATGCCACACCATAATCTTTTAAAATTTGTTTCATCCAAAGAGATTGTGCACAACAACTTCCTACTGCAATATACAAGGCTTCCGCGGTTGATAAGGCAACAGAAATTTTGTTTTCTACTAAACCATGAGACTAATGCATGTCCTAGAAAATGGCAAGAGCCACTAGTGCTCTTTCTATCAAGAAGACTTCCAGCAAAGTCCGCATCGGATAACTAATTAGATCAAAATTATCACACTTAGGATACCAAAGACCTAGATTTATGGTACCAAGAAGATATCTAAATATCCTCTTTACAGCCTTAAGGTGAGATTCCTTTGGACAAGATTGAAATCTAGCACACATACACACACTAAACATAATATCAGGTCTACTTGCAGTTAAATACAAAAGAGAGCCAATCATACCTCGATATTTTGTTACCTCAACATCTTTTCCTTTCTCATCTTTGTCAAGCTTGGTTAATGTACCAATAGGTGTGTTATATGTCCTTGAATTATCCATGCCAAACTTCTTGAGAAGATCTCTTGTGTATTTAGCTTGATTTATGAAGATCCCATCCATTGATTGCTTAATTTGAAGTCCAAGGAAGAAATTTAATTCTCCCATTAAGCTC
>SNVD02010679.1:0-48541 GCA_013180625.2 Boswellia sacra | reverse complement strand
ATCTTGTGGTAGAGAAGGATTCCTTAACCAGATTTCTCTCATTGATCTTTCATTCAAATTAACTTCTATTTTGTTATTCTTAATTTGCATTCTTATTTCATTTAGTTAATCATTCAACAAAACCTCCCCTGTTTAGTTTATTGTTGCTGGAAAATAACAAATTCAATTAGAATCAATCCTCGTGGGAACGATATCTACTTATCACTTTATTACTTGTGCGACTAGTATACTTGCTAGTTTTGAACGCATCAAGAATGACTTCCATCTCAAAATTATCATCAACAGAATGTAAACTTGTAATAGAAATATCAAAGAACGTGTTAATTATATTAGGTGAAAATTTCACCAATCTACCTCTACAATATGCCTTGTGATAATAAAAACATTTTGGATTATCAATCGATTCAGGTATATATTAGCATAAAACTCTTGAATGAGAGTTTTAATAGGAGGCAGAAAATTGTTTAGTGTTTAGCTCCAGTAGATTGACTCAAGAAGCTCACCAAGGTCATATTTGTTGAAATTAGAAACCTTCACTAGCCTTTCAATTTGCAACCTCCTCTTCAAAGTGTACTTTAGAAAATTATTCTTCAATTCAGCGGTGAGAAACTTGTTAAACTTAGGCTTGATCTTGTCCTTCATTCGCCCAAATGAGACTTCTTTATCATCACTCATCGCAGGATCAATCGGAATCTATGCATGTTGTTTTGATTGTTGCGACTACAAGCTATTATCACTAGTGTAATTTTTGGAATCACTAGACGATGATGAACTGCTAGTGGATTTCTCAGATTTAGTTAAAGATGCCATTGCTGTGATTTGATTTTGTGCTATGCAAGTGTTCAAGAATAGAGATACAAGAGAGAGAGAGAGGCAGATGCAATACATAATTTTGATAGATAACAAACTAAACCTAATTGAGTTTGTGATATCCTTGGAAAGAAACAGTCCTAGTCCAATTCAGTTTCCAAAACAAATTCAAATTTGATTTTATTTAATTTTTCAAAACAAACCCATTAATGCAATTAATGACTTAATTTCAAAAATTGATTTTGATTAAAATAAGTAATTCTTTAAAGACAACGATTCCCGCTATTGAAAACTCTCCTCCTTAAATCAATAATGCTGATATGACAACTTTGACACATAGACACGTAAGAAAATCAAATTTTTGTCAGACATAAAAGACATCTTATGTATTAAAAAATAAAAAAAATATCTTATGTATTAAATAGCATAAAAGAGAACAAGTATAGTTAACATAACAACAAAATTTGGACATCATATGAATTATTCTAAAAAATCATATTTCAGAGCTATTTGCAATAAATATAAGAAAGTTGTTTAACTTTAATCTTCAATTGAGATGTCAAAAATAATATTTTGACATATTCACAAAAAAATAATCACATTAGATTATGAACTGAATACAGTAGCTTTCACACAATATAGAGGCAACCTTTTTAACTTGGGTGGGTGACCTTAACATATTTCCTAGATACCTTAAGGTTATTCTCAAAATGGCTTTCACACATCATATATTGGTAGCCCTCTTTGTATTTTTAATTTATTTAACCAGTATCTCATAAAACACAATATATATTATAGCTCACACATGCTTAATTAGAAGAAAACTTATGATATTATAGATATAATTAACATAACAGAAAGTAATGCTTATTCAAAAAACTGATAAATGCCCAAGGTCTTTCTTAGATTCTTATTGCATCTAATGCCTTAGTGAATGGGTCAGCCAATTGATTTTCAGTAGAAATGTGTTCATTGTGTAGCACCTTTGACTCTACAAGCTCATTTATAAAATGATATCTTATGTCAATGTGTTTTGTTCTAGTATGTTGTACTAGATATTTAGAAAAATTTATAGCACTAGTATTATCACAAAACTTAGTTATAGGTTTTTTTTCAATACCATAATCGCTTAGAATTTGCTTCATCCAAAGTAGTTGTGTACAACTACTCCTTACGCCAATGTATTCTACTTTTGTAGTGGATAATGGGATGGAATTTTGCTTTCTGCTATGCCAAGAAACCAAGTTAGTACCAAGATAAAAACATCCTTTTGATGTGCTCTTTTTGTCATTTGTATTTCCTACCCAATCAGCATCACTAAACCTTGTAAGACAAGCATTTGTTTTCTTTAGAAAATCATATCCCATAATTATAAGTTTCATGTACAAATGTGATGATTCTCCTAGCTACTGCCAAGTGAGATTCTTTAGGATTTGCTTGAAATCTTGCACAAAGTTCTACACTGAAACATAAATCTGGACTACGTGTAGTGAGGTAAAGTAAACTACCAATGATGCTTCTATACGGACCAGCATCAATCTCCTTTCTTGCATCATCTTTGGAAAAATTAAAAGTTAGTACAGATAGGAATTCTCATAGGTTATGCCTTTTCAAGTTTAAATATCTTTATAAGATTCTTAGCATATTTTGATTGAGATATTAATATCCTATCATCCATTTACTTAACCTTTAATCCAAGAAAGAAATTTAATTTTCCTACCATACTCATCTCAGACTGTTCCTGCATTAACTCAACAAACTCATTAGTCTTGTTTTTGTTAGTTGAGCCAAACACAATATCATCTATATACACTTGAGGAACAATAAAATAACTAGGTGCATGTTTGATTAACAAAGTCTTATCATTGCTACCCCTAGTATAACCTCTCTTAACTAGAAAATTTGTTAACCTTTCAAACCAAGCTATAAGAGCTTGTTTCAAATCATATAAAGCTTAATGCAACTTGTACACAAAATCAGGCTGTTTAGGATCTTTAAATCCTTTGGGCTGTTCAATAAAAGCTTTTTCATTAAGATAGCCATTTAAGAAGGCTATCTTAATATCCATTTGATACAACTTAAAATCAAGCAAGTAAGCAATAGCAAGTAGTGATCTGATAGACTCAAGTCTAGCTACTAGTGCAAAGGTTTCATAAAAATCTATGCCTTTTACTTGTGTCTAACCTTGTGCCAATAACCTAGCTTTATTTCTAACTACCTGTCCATTCTCATCAGTTTTGTTCTTAAATATTCACTTAGTTCCAATGACATTTGCATTTTGTGGCCTAGGAACTAGTTCCCAAACATCATTTCTTTTAAACTGATTGAGCTTATCTTGCATAACCTGAATCCAAACATCATCTTTTGAAGCTTCTTTTACATTCTTAGGCTTAATTAATTAAACATAACAAGCAAATCTTACATGATTTCTTACCTTGCTTGTGGTCTTCATCATGCCATTTGGACTTCCAATGATTGAGCTAGTTGGATATGCGTCTTGTATCCAAGAAGGTGGATCTTTTTTCTCATCATCATTTTTATTAATTTTCTGTCCAAGTCTATATTGTCAGATGTTGATCTTGTGCCTGATGTAATAACAGTTGTTTCCTTTTTCATAACATAATCTTCCTTGCTGTTCAGTGCTGGACTTTTTACATTTTATGTGAAGTTGGTTATGCTTTCTTCATGAGAATACTTTGCATAATCATCAAACTCATCGAACACTACATTTGCAAACTCTATTATAGTCTCAGTTCAAAGATTGTAAACTTGAAATGCCTTGTTGTTCAGTGCATATCCCACAAAAACTCCTCCATCACTTTTATGATCGAATTTACCTAACTGCTCTCTGTTGTTTAAGATGTAACGCTTGCATCCAAAAACATGAAAATACTTCAAGTTAGGTTTTCTTCCTTTTAAAATCTCATAAGGAATTTGATTAGTGTCAAGTCTTAGAAAACTCTACTTGAAATATGACAAGCACTGCTTATTGTTTCAGCACATAACCCTTTGGTCAACTTCTTACTATTGAGCATCACTTTAGCCATCTCTTGAAGTGTCTTGTTCTTTCTTTCTATACCAACATTCTGTTTTGGTGTTTTAGGAGCTGAAAATTCATGTGCAATTCCATGATATTTGTAGAAATCAGCAAAGCTGACATTTTCAAACTCCTTGCCATAGTCGCTCCTTATCCTCACTATCCTAACTTTGCTCCTGTTTTGCTTATTTTTAATCTTAACACAAAGATTCTCGAAAGCTTCAAATGTGTCAGACTTTTCTCTAATAAAATCAATCCAAGTGTATCTACAGAAATCATCAACACAAATAAATACATAATCCCTTACTAGAAATGCTTTCAATTTGCATAGGACCCATTAGATCCATGTCAAGAAAATCAAGTATTTTAGATGTGCTAAGATGTGATATAGACTTATGCGACCCTCTAACTTGGTTTTCTAATTGACATGGTCCACATATCCTGTCAGATTTATCATTAAGTTTAGGAACACGTCTAATAGCACCTAACTTAGTTAATTTAACCAAGTCTTTGTAGTATAAATGTCTTAACTTTTGATGCCAAAATTCTAAATCTAAAATCCTAGCATAAAAAGCAATTGTTACCAAGTAACAATTATTAGAAGATCTATTCCCTTTTCGAATGCATTTTCGTACATCATTTAAAACCATGCATTTGTTTTGAGTAAAGTTAACAACATACCTGTCATCGCATATCTGACTAATGCTAATCAGATTAGCTTTCAAATCCATCAATAAGCAAAACATTTTGAAATTCAGGCAAGCCTTTAACATCAAAAGTACCAATACCAATCACCTTACTCTTTCCACCATCACCAAATGTGACATTTCCTTCCTTGCATGACTCAAGATTTTACAAATAATTCTTATTTCCAGTATACCTCGAACATCTCATTAGAATCATTAAGTGAATAAGAGCAATATTGCAGGTTGTTTGTCTTTGTTAACCCACTGTTAGTGTGTCTTAGGTAACTGCTTGAATTGTTTTGATCTTTCATGCAAAACACTCAACAATTTAAAACATCTATGTCTGGTATGCCCTTTGACAACACAAAAATAACATATTTGGACAAATCTTCTTTCCTTTTCAGGACTAGATTTAAAAGAACTCAAAGGAGACACAAAAACATCATTACTTTTTGAGCTAGGACTTGACCATTTGGTCTAGGTTCAGAAATATTGCCTGATGTTGAAGCTTATACAAACACAGTATTTGATGAAGATGAAATGTTAACTTCTGAATAACCCAAGCCATGTTTGTTGGAACTGGCACTTCCAAGGCTCAAAACTTGGTCAAGTTTTGCAGACCCAATTCTAAGTTGATCAACACATCTTCTACTTTAAACCAGTTCTAATGTAATTTTCTCAACATGTTTTGTCTTGTCTTTCTAAGCAGAATCCAGTTCACTAATACAGTTTTCAACGAAGGCTTTCTTACATTTCAGCACTTCATTTTCCTTCTTCAAAGTCCTGATTTCCTCTTTCTGATTCAACCACTCAGTATAGAGTGCATTGTAAGTTTCTTGTAACTCCTCATAATATTCAGGATCATTTTCTACATCTGAATGTTCATCATCAGTTTTGCACTATTCTGTTATACTCGACATAATAGCTTTCCCTTTATCAGCTGCTAATTGTCACGACCCGCCCAATTTACTTGCT
Source organism: Boswellia sacra (assembly GCA_013180625.2). Taxonomy (NCBI): domain Eukaryota; kingdom Viridiplantae; phylum Streptophyta; class Magnoliopsida; order Sapindales; family Burseraceae; genus Boswellia; species Boswellia sacra. The sequence continues at coordinate 43,033 of SNVD02010679.1, read as the reverse complement.
AGAATGGCCCAAATATGCTAGAGGCTTGGCCCAGCTTCTAGAAAGCCAAAGCCCAAGCCCATCTTCTAGAATTCTCTAGCAAGATAAGTTCTAGAATTATCTCTTGTATGTATCTAGATTATTTAGTAGATAATATTCTCTTGTACATATCTAGATAATTTAGTAGATGAGGATGAATTAGGACCCTTAGATTCATTAGATCTTAGCCATTCATTTGAGAGGTGGTTCACTAGATAAACCTCTCTAAGTCTCATTTGTAAAGCATCCACACAATCCACAAATTCACAAAGCATCCAAGCATTGTAAAGCTTTCTAGTGTAATACAAAGCTCTTTTGCTTAGCAATACTTGTCTCTATCTCTTCTCTTCTTTGCCTATAGGCTCTTCGGCTCAACGATCCTTTCTTCTCCTTGAGCGAGAAAACTAGCATCAAGGCTTACTTAGCAACTTTCGAGTCAAGTTGTCTAAGTGCTACACGAGCGTACTGCGCAAACCTCTAAGCTCGTGACAGTTTGTATCAGAGCCCAGTTCGAGTACAAGAGCATGGCATCCGACCTTGAAGTGACCATAGAGGAGCAAGTTCGTGGACGAGAGGAGCAACCTCAACCATGCCCACAAGGAAAACGAGATAAGTCCAAAGCTCCACCCTTGGAGTCTTTAGAGCCTCGTGTTACTAGCATAGAGCAAGCCATCTTGGGGATGGACAATGCAATTGAGGGCCTCTCTGACCGTCTCAAAGGCCTAGAGATGGAGTATGGAGAGATAACCCAAGCAACAAAGTCCAACATCCTTGAGTTTAGCAATGCCTATGAAAAGGAGTTACACAACCTTGTACGAGAGCTCATCGGCTAGCGGACCTTTGTGGAACATGAGTTACGAGCAATTCGTGCGGATGTGGAGGAATCCCGCACAGAATGGGAGAAGCATCAATGTGATCGTGCTAACCCGTCTTACACAAGTGGGCTAATCACCATGCACGTGCCCACTCCCGCCACATACAATGGCACTCGCAACGCCACGGAAGTTGAAAACTTCCTCTTTGGCTTGGAGTAATACTTCGAAGCCAAATGTGTTCGTCATGATGCTTCGAGGATTGGCATTGCGCCCACATTCCTACGAGATGCAGCCCAATTGTGGTGGCGTCATAAGCATGGCGACGCAGGCGGAGGCATCTTATCCCTTCGCACATGGGAGGATTTCAAGAGAGAACTTCGGAAGCACTTCTCTCCTAGCAATGCTGAGAAGGAGGCAAGGGGTCGCCTCTGCCGTTTGAAGCAAAGCGGCACGATTCGTGAGTACATCAAAGATTTCACCATCATTATCCTTGAAATTGAAGGTGTGTCTGAAAACGATTCTCTTTTCTACTTCCTTGACGGGTTAAAGGATTGGGCGAGGGTTGAACTTGAAAGGCGCGGCGTGCAAAATCTTGATGATGCCATAGCCGTGGCCGAATCCCTCGTAGATTACTCTTCCCAGTCCAAGGAGAGGAAACTCAACCATGGTAAAGGTGGGGGAGAGCGGAAAGGACATGACTGAAAGGAAGGTGGTGCACGTAAACCATCTGGGGGAGACAAGCGCGACACACCTAACAAAGGTAAGTCCGATGCCCCTAAACCAAAAAGTCCTTGCTTCATTTGTGATGGTCCTTATTGGGTGTGTGATTGCCCAAAGAGGAAGGCCCTCAATGCCTTAGCTGCTCAACATGAGAGCGTGCAAAATGAGGAGCCTCAAGCGGAGATGGGTTCTCTCCGTACCATTGGCGCACTTGAAAGACCCACACATGTTCAAAAGGGTCTAATGTATGTGAGCGCCACAATCAACGGCAAGGATGTGCGTGCGATGCTTGATACGGGAGCCACGCACAACTTCATCTCCATGGAAAAGGCCACACGGCTAGGCCTCAAATATACCAATGGAGGAGGCATTATCAAGGCGACAAACTCACCCGCTAAGGCAATATTGGGAGTGTCCAAGGCAATGACGGTACAACTTGGCACATAGAGCGGTAAGCTTGATTTTTCCATCGTCCCCATGGACGACTTTCAAGTAGTGCTAGGCATGGAGTTCTTCGACCAAGTCCATGCTTTCCCCATACCAGCCTCTAACTCCCTTAGTATCCTCGACGGGAGTCAAGCATGCATGGTTACGGTGGATTGTGTAGCAAAGGTTGAGAACAAGATGCTATCTGTGCTACAGTTCAAACGGGGGATGAAAAAAGATCCAAGTTTCCTTGCCACTGTTTGAGAACTAAACGATGGTGAGGATGTTGCCATTACCGAGGACCCAATGCCAAGGAAAATTCAAGCCATCCTTAAGAAATATAAGGATGTGATGCCCAAAGAACTTCTAAAGAAATTGCCTCCACGACAAGAAGTGGAGCACCAAATCGAGTTGGAATTCGATGCCAAGCCTCCGACCATAGCGCCCTATCACATGGCACCACCCAAACTTGTGGAGTTAGAGAAGCAACTCCAAGACTCGCTTGAGTACAAAGCGGGCAAGACAACCATTGTGGTCAACGCTCTAAGTCGCAAGGCGGAACTTGCCACCTTGAGTGCAAGTCATCCACAAAGTGTGCTCATCGACCGCATCAAACAAGGCCTAGAGCACGACCCCATAGCCAATAATCTCTTGAAATTGGCAAGTGAGGGGAAGACACGACGTTTTTGGCATGATGAAGGCCTACTCCTCACAACGGGTAACCGCCCGTTCGTGCCAAGATATGGGAACTTACGGAAAGAGATCATTAAGGAGTGCCATGATTCCAAGTGGGCTGGTCACCCAGGTATGGCACGAACCCTTGCACTCATGCAAGATTCCTATTATTGGCCTCAAATATGGGAAGACGTGGAGGGCTATGTAAGGACTTGTCTTGTGTGCCAACAAGACAAGGTTGAACACCAACGCCCTGTGGGTTTGCTAGAACCCTTTCCCATCACAGAAAGGCCATTGCAAAGCGTCTCGATGGACTTCATCGTGGCCTTGCCAAAATCCGAGGGACATGGAAGCATAATGGTGGTAGTTGATCGGTTTAGCAAGTATGCCACCTTCATTCCTGTCTCCACGGATTGCACCACGGATGAAGCTACTTGAGCATTCCTCAAACACATAGTGAAGCTTTGGGGAGTCCCATAAAACATTGTAAGTGATCATGACCCTCGCTTCACCGGTCGATTTTGGGGAGAGCTCTTCAAAATGTTGAGGACCGACTTGAGCTTCTCAACAAGCTTTCATCGCCAAACCGATGGGCAAACCGAGCGCATCAATGCCTTACTTGAGCTATACTCGAGGCATTATATGAGCGCTCACCAACATGATTAGGCAAAGTTGCTAGACGTTGCCCAATTCTCACATAATCTCCAAAGGAGTGAGGCAACAGGTAAGAGTCCATTTGAGATTGTGATGGGACAACAACCTATGACTCCACATGCCATAGCCTCAACCTATGGAGGGAAGAGTCCAGCGGCATACAAGCTCGCAAAGTAATGGCATGAACAAGCCGACATTATGCGAGCATGCTTGGACAAGGCTGCCAAGAAAATGAAGAAATGGGCGGACACTAAGAGACGACACCTCGCATTTCAAGAGGGGGACTTAGTGCTTGTCAAGCTACTACCCCAACAATTTAAGTCACTTCGCAAAGTACACAAGGGGTTAGTATGAAAATACGAAGGTCCCTTCCTTATTGTCAAGCGAGTGGGCGAAGTCTCCTATAAAGTCTAATTGCCACCCAACCTCAAGATCCATTCGATCTTCCATGTGAGTTTTCTCAAGCCCTATCATGAAGACAAGGAAGATCCAACAAGAAGCGACTCGAAGAGAGCACCCACACCCGTTGTCACCGCATTCGACAAGGACGTGGAGTACATCCTTGCAGACCGAGTGATTCGAAGAAGGGGAGTTCCACCATACATTGAGTACTTGGTAAAGTGGAGAAACCTTCCGGATAGTGAGGCAAGTTGGGAACGCGAAGACACCTTGTGGCAATTTGGTGAGCACATCCAACGCTACAAGGACGATTGCGCGTCGAGGACGTCGTGGAATTAGGTGGGGGAGAATGTCACAACCCGTCCAATATACTTGCTAGAATGGCCCAAATATGCTAGAGGCTTGGCCCAACTTCTAGAAAGCCCAAGCCCAAGCCCATCTTCTAGAATTCTCTAGCAAGATAAGTTCTAGAATTATCTCTTGTATTTATCTAGATTATTTAGTAGATAATATTCTCTTGTACATATCTAGATAATTTAGTAGATGAGGATGAATTAGGACCCTTAGATTCATTAGATCTTAGCCATTCATTTGAGAGGTGGTTCACTATATAAACCTCTCCAAGTCTCATTTGTAAAGCATCCACACAATCCACAAATTCACAAAGCATCCAAGCATTGTAAAGCTTTCTAGTGTAATACAAAGCTCTTTTGCTTAGCAATACTTGTCTCCATCTCTTCTCTTCTTTGCCCACAGGCTCTTCGGCTCAACGATCCTTTCTTCTCCTTGAGCGAGAAGACTAGCATCAAGGCTTACTTAGCAACTTTCGAGTCAAGTTGTCTAAGTGCCGCACGAGCGTGCTGCGCAAACCTCTAAGCTCGTGACATAATGCTTTGAATGTCACAAAGTTGCTCATTCATTCTTGGTCATTTGAATCTATCTCTGAATCATCACTCCTTGTAGCTGACATGCTTTTATTCTTCTTCTTTTTGAGATTAGCACGCCCATAACCAGAACACTCATCGCATTGAATCTGCCCTTTTTTATCATGTTGTTTTCGACTCTTCTTGTCATACTCCTTACTGAATTTTTTGAATTTGTCATCACTTGAGCCTGAAACCTTTTCTTGATTCTTTTTCTTGAAATTCTTTTTCGAGAACTTAACATAATTCTTGGTTAGAAAAGCAATATGTTTTGAATCAGTTTCATTAAACTCATCATTACCTTCATCATCAGATTTTGTCTTAACAGTGAATGCAATGCTTTTACCTTTTTGCTTCCTTATGTTATGATTAATCTCAAAATTTTGAAGCATGCCAATAAGTTCATCAACTCTCATCTTATTAGTGTTCGTTATTTCTTCAATGGTAGAGATCTTTGCTTGAAATTTATCAAGAACTGACCTAATGAGCTTACGAATAATTTCTGCATCTGTAAAAGTTCTACCAAGCATATATGCATAATTTGTAGTATGACATAGTGATGAGGAACGGGGTTCCTCAAGTTAACAGAAAGGGAGGGAGATGTAGACAGAGGAAAGGGGAGAAACAATAGAAGAAATTTAGGAAGAAATAGAGTGAAATTGAGGGAGGAGACAATCTTTTTACTAAAAGATAAAAAAACCAATAACAACCAAGTCTGAAAAATAACATAACTAAAGGTTCCTATTTATAGGACCTTAAAGTCTAATTCTACTAGAAAATAAAATCCCATTAAGAAATAGAATCATAATCCTAGTTTAACTAGAAAATATCAAAATTAAATCCTAAATAAAATAATAAACTATTAATTAGGAAAATAACTCAAATTAGGATTACTCCCAATTTAGGAAGTCAAAATCCCTAATAATAGTCAAAATCCCTAAAATCAAAATTAAAATCCCTAATTTATAATCTAATACGTCCTACATCAATTCTCTCCCTCTTGAAAGAACTCGACTCCTGGCGAGTTGTCAAGGAGGAAATTGCCAATACACAAGGAAACGCCACGTCTTGCCTTGCACGATCATTGGAAAGTCATTAATCCACATCTTCGCGTTATGACGATCTAATATTGGAAGCACACATAATGGAAAAATTATTGATGCTTTAGCGGCCTTCGATATTGGTAGAGAAACAAATATCACCATGGAAGACTTTACCGTTGACCCAATAAAAGTAGGTGAACCCAAATATAACTCACAACCTATGAAATCAATTTCTTGAATGATTTCATGAGATTCTTCTTCACATATGGATTCAACTTCACATGTAGGCTCTACATCATTCTTCAAATTCATTTCGCCCTTGACTTCGATATGACTGTTAGATTCATGCTCAGATCTGCAAGATTAATATCACTTGTTTCATCATCTCCACTAAAATCATCACACTCATCCTCATGGTTCTTAGGAGTTGCACCCAAAATCCCTTGATTCTTATGTTTGGTAGATGACTCTAAATTAGGGTCTTGTTTTGTGAGAACAGAAGCTTGTAAGGCTTTTAAAGTTGTTAATAATTCTGCCACTTTATTTTTCAAAGCATCAAGCCTAATGTTCGTCCTATTTTCTGAGGCTTGTATCATTAAGAGTATCGAAGTTTGTAATGAAGGACACATTGTAGATATCGACAAGAAGAGTAAGATGATGGTCGTAGTGAACAGTAACCCTTATGAACAGTAACTTCGGTGAACAGTAATTCTGGCAAACTTGTGAATAGTAACTCCTGTAAACAGTATCCTTAGTGAACAGTAACTCCGGTAAACAGTAGCTTTTTTTTTGTTGTTTTTTTTTTTTTTTTGAATTGAAGGGCTCATGGAAGATGAGATTGGGATAAAATAAGTTAATGGTGGTAGGAGGTTTAGGGTTTGTGGGTTGAACAAAAAATTAAATGATAAATAGTATAAGAGGGGATCAAAACCACGCTCTGATACCAATTGATGAGGAATAGGGTTCCTCAAGTTAACAGAAAGGGAGGGAGATGTAGATAGAGTAAATGGGAGAAACAATAGAAGAAATTTAGGGAGAAATATAGTGAAATTGAGATAGGAGACAATCTTTTTACTAAAAGATCAAAAAACCAATAACAACCAAGTCTGAAAAATAACATAACTAAAGGTTCCTATTTATAGGACCTTAAAGTCTAGTTCTACTAGGAAATAAAATCCAATTAAGAAATAGAATCATAATCATAGTTTAACTAGAAAATACCAAAATTAAATCCTAAATAAAATAGTAAACTATTAATTAGGAAAATAACTCAAATTAGGATTACTCCCAATTTAGGAAGTCAAAATCCTTAATAATAGTCAAAATCCCTAATTTATTAAAATCCCTAAAATCAAAATTAAAATCCCTAATTTATAATCTAATACGTCCTACATCACATAGGTTTAAAAAAAATTAGATATTGATTCATCCTCATGCATCATTAGATTCTCAAATTATAAATTCAATATCATCAATTTAGATCTTTTAACAGAAGTTGTATCTTTATGTTTACCTTAAGAATGTTTTAAGCCTCTTTAGCGACCTTGCATCTTAAAATCTGACTAAAGTTGTTAAGCATTAAGTGCCTTTGAATTCCAACTAGGCATGTGTTCCTCATCAGTCTATTCTTCCTCATGTTTAAGTTCTAGAGCTTCGAATGCATTCAATTGCGTTGGTGGTATCCAACCTCTTAGATTACTGGTACATGCCCTGTCATCAAGTGATTTGATATGCATCATCATTCTTACTTTCCAATATGAATAATTACCATCATCAAGAATTGTAATCCAGATCCTTCATTTTGTATAAACTATATTCCTTCAAATCAATGTGATCTTTCTTCACTTGTATGTTAGTGAACCCGCTCTGATACCAATTGTGAGATGTGAAAGTATGGATTAGTTATACGTAATCCAACAGCAAACTATAATATAAAATGGCACAGGAGGATTTGCGTGGTTCGGTTATAAAAACCTACGTCCACGGATAGCGTAGAGATACAATTCACAAAGTTATTGTTTGTACAATCTTTAGGTGTGTTTATAGTGCTGATTCACTCTCACAAATTGACCTAATCTTTGTAAAACAAAATCCCAACAAGATCTTGAACTCTAGTGATACTGTTCATTCTCTATTGTTGACAACTTAACAACATACTGTTGAGTAATACATAACAATGATGTCAACACTGAATTACATAAACATTCGACTCATAGGTTCTCTCGACTGAATACTAACTCAAACAGACAAAAACAAAATTTATGCAAGATCACAATCTTTCATACATGAATAAAAACTCTCCTAAAACATAATCAAAGTCACATTTCAATTTTGGCATTGAAGCTCTCCTCAATATCTTGAAATGCGGTAATACACTTACATATAAGTTGTATGAAATAACATTATATATATAGTGTAAAATTTGGTTTCCCTTCTCATCAATATCTTGTAGAATCTCAATCAAACTCAATTAGTAAGAATAGGATAATGATCCATAATATAGGAAGTGATATAAATAAACTCTAAGTAAATTAGGACACTAATAAAATATACTCTTAAGTGAACTAGGATACTAGAATAATATCCTAATATAATAAGAGATATTCAATATAAATCTAATACTTCATAATAAAGACTTTTAGAAATAGCAAAATAAGAAAGAATATAAACCAATATTTTAATTACAAAGAATATAAACCAATGTTTTAGTCATAGATTTGTCTAAAATTAATCATGTGCATGACACATGCCAATGTGTTATGTTAGACACTAACAATTAATATTTATCGTTTAATACTTTTATATTATTTTTTCTAGATTTTCTACAAGAAAATATATCAAATTGTTTATAAAAATTTTACATTCCAAATGATTTGACATTCAGTTAATACTAACATATCATTCATTATATTATTTTTTTGTCAATCATTAACATAATTCCCATCATTTGCGATGCAAAATTTGAAAAGAGTAGTATTATTCTTTCTATTGCGTTGTCTCTTGAAAAAGCAAAACAAATAGAATTATGATAAATTAGAGTTAAAAAACATAAAAAAATTTAAAAATTAGTGAATTATATAAATTATTTTCTTTGATATATATATATATATAAACACACATACACACACACACGTTATTAACATAAGTGACTGTTGAAGATGATTATTATAATATATTGTTTGTCTTTAATGGAGCTAATAACGACGCTAGTATATTAATAATAAAATTTATTATTAAATGATAAATGTAAATATATACTATTTTTATAAGGGAAAAATATCACAGACTATCCTTATCTTTTACGAAATTATCATGTAAAAATGTTTTTTGCCACTTTGTATGAATGACAACCCTACCTTTTTAAAAAGTCATCATGGATTACCCTTCTATTAATTTGGATGTTTGATGATATCAGCTTTCCATCCAAAATTTATGAAATTACTAAGATAACCTTCAATAATTTTTTCTTGAGAACTAAGTTGTCATGATTCGAACTCATTCCATTCGAAATAAAACCATTTCATCTCTACCATCACGCCAACTCTTTTCTAGATTATAGTGGACGCAAAATTTTTTATTTATTTATTACTAATTTTAAGAAAATAAAAAAAGGTAATATACAAACAAAAATCGTAACATTTTTTTACTCTTTTTTAATAATAATTACAAAATATAATTAAAGAAAAAATCTCTCATCTTCTCCCTTTTCCCTACATCTCATTTCTCACCTCTCATCGTCTTCACCTACCCCATCCCACCTCCTCCCTACTATCCTCCACCACAACTATCGTTGCTTCCTCTTCTGCCACCACTTTTGCTTCGTCCACCACATCCACCTCCCTCTTTTCCTCTTGTCCTCATCTTCCGGTGCCTTTCTTATCTACTTCACTCTCTCCTCTTCTACCACCAACGAACAATACACGAAAAGAGGCTTTCAAATCTGGTTGCAGAAAAGGCAAGGCCCATCTCTCAATTCATCTCTTTTTAACCCCACTTTTCATTCTTCAAAATCCTCTTCAATTCTTGTAGTTGTATAATACTTTTCATCTCTTCCAAATAATCTTTTGCCACTTTTTTGGGTTTTTTTGGAATCAATAAAGCTTTTGCCTTGTTAAAGGAGAAACTAGTTTTGTGTACTTTGGTGAATTTGTGTATCAAAAGTGGCAAAAATGAGTTTGGGTGCGGCCGAGGATGATTTAGCATGATGAATCAACCAAAAAAAGAAAGCGAACAGAGATGAAGAAAGATGTGAGGAGCGGCAATAGTTGGTGTTAATTTGCTGGGTCTAATTTTGAGAATTTTTCTAGTATGTAATACATTTTTTTTAAGATTTGATTTATTTAATTTTATAGTTTTGTTACTAATACTAAATGATATATTTTGATAGAGTTGATATTCGGATTAGATTTAAATTCTGTTTTATAAGATGATGATATATATCTTGATATTTTTTAAAAAATTGTGGATTTCATTGTTTCAAATAGGGAAGAAAATCTGGAAAGGAAATAGCATTATGTTTGGTAGTCAAGAAAACTTTGTATATGGAAAGAAAATCTAGAAAGCAACAAAAATTCGGAAAAAATAAAATCTTATAGAAGATATAGACAAAAAAAATTTAATAATATATTATATTTTAAAATTTTGCTAAATTAAATACATTTTTTGTTCAATCTAAATCAAACGATTCCTTTAGCTTGGTGGTAAAGGGCAAGCTCAGTTTTGGCATTAGCCTGTGTGTGAATCGGATCAGTTACAATTTTCAATTTGTTTCATATATAATTATACTGTAAATTATAAAATGATTATTATGACCCTCGATATTTAAGTTATTTACAAGTATTTAACTTTTAAATTAATAAAAAAGTAGTTTACGATGACTTTTTAAAAAGGTAGAATTGTCATTCATACAAAGTGATAAAATATATTTTTACATAATAATTTCGTAAAAGTTAGAGATAATATACGATATTAGCCTTTTTTTTAGTACAAATATCCTTTAAAAAAAAAAAAGTAAATGTTCATTTTATATAATTAATTAGTCATGTCATTCAATGTCCTCTCATTGGTTTTTTAACCCAGAGAATCGAGTTCGATTAACTTTATTAGAGTCTATAAACGCTGGTGGTTGGTTTCTCTTTCATGCGCACAGCCCTTCACTCTTTTCACTCCACTTGAATCCCTAATTATTTCTTCTGAAAATTTCCAATTTCAAGCCAGCAGATTGCATCCCACTCCCCGAAGGAGGTCAATCTTTCAAATCTAATTTTACTCTGTGGACTTCTATTCTCTGATTGTGAACAGACTGCAATACAAAGGACTATAATTCTTATCCTCCATAAGATATGGAAATAATTAAAGTGAGCAATGTTCTGTTTAAACAAGCTTTCTTGTTCATTTTATTTATTTATTTATTTTTAAGAATAGATGATATATTTTTAAGGATAATTTCATTCAAGTATTAAAGCTCGTTTGATTTCCCAATGATAATACAATGGAAATTAATAAATTTTTATTTTAATCTATTTGTTAATTGTATGAACTTAAGAATATATGATTGATACTATTTTTGTTGATTAATTTAATATTTTTTGTATACTTAATTGATACCATTCCCAATGGTTACAAAATACAGCTGATAGTAGGTTGAGCACAAAATGTCGAACTGTGGTGGAAGTACGAGTAACACGATGCATGTGGCAAAGAATCTCCTGTGAAAAATTGACCGGTAAGCAATATTACAGGATTGCCACCTTTTATTAGTTACTTTGATTTTAATTTTTTTTTAAAAGAGCAAAAACTTAATATTTATATATCATATATCAGTGTACTAGACAAATAATGATTTTTACATTTATTTACAAATTATTAAATGTAGCATGAATACTAGCGTTTCGACTTGAATTCAACGAATATGATCTTTTAAACGAAGCTAGAGACTAAAATAAGTAATAATTTATTAAAGAAAATTGAGATATACTATGTCTTGGCCCATCATAAATAATCTTCTAATGCATCTAATTTTATATTTTTCTTTTAAAGTTTGCACCAGAGTGTCATGTTGATATTGCAATGATATCTATGTCAGTACGTGCAAGCGCAAAGGAAAACAGAATTGAGTATCCTGCAGATAAAAAATAATGATGATGAGAAAACTATTTTTCTACCTCTTCTACGGTAAAAGGTAATTAAAGTTTTTATAAGTAGTCTCTCTCTCTCTTATGACATTCTCCTCCCACATGTTTGTGGCACATTGGCATCCACTATCCTTCCAAGAAGTGACACCCACGTATAATCCTAAATTATAGCAAAAAAGACGAGCATGTTCCTTCAGGATTTTGCTACGCAACATATAGCAATTGTGTATTTGTGTAAAAATCGTAAACACATTGTAAAAATCATAAACAAATGAATAAAAATTGTATGTAAAAAAAGTCACAAATACAAAACATATAAAAGTCGTAAATACAATTTTTTTTCACTCGCTTACGATTTTTACATGCTACAGTAAATTTGCTGTATGGGTACAGCAATTATACTGTAGCATGACTCGTTCCTTCATAGTACTTATTATTCAACTTTTGGCTTCTCTAGACATGGGTTGAGTAGGAGAAGGAATATGCTTGCATTGTTTGGGACAACCAAGGATTCTGTGGGGTCTTCTCTTGAAGGTCAGTGTACCCAAATGTGTCAAATGCGGCAGGGGGATATTATGTAATTCTCTCTCTCTCTCTTTATTTAAGAAGTAATTAACATTGTTACCTCTAACATTTGAACGAAGTAACAGTCTCCCACCAACCTTCAACAAAGTAACATAAAGACCCCTAATTTTCAAATACCATTAGTCCATCCATTAAATGTATTATAGAAAGATAATTTTGCCCTTATTTATATTATAGATTTATTTATTTATTTCTCTTTATAATTAAGAAAAATTTTAAAACATTAATTTTTATTTACAAACTATTTTAAAAAAACTGGTTTATTTACAAACCCTTTTCTTTTTAATTTTATTTTTTAAAAATATAAATTTTAAAAAAATAAAAATTAGAAAGAAAACCACTTAGACTACCATTTTCATTTATCAACAAACCATTTTCTTTTTAATTTTTATTTAAAAAAAATCACTTTTTACAAACCATCTATACAAACCATTTTCTATAAAATTTTAAAAAATATTAATTTTTCGAGTCTTATTGGTGTTTTTGAAATTTATTTTCTTTATAAAGAGAAATAAAAAAATCTTATAATACAAATAAGGGTAAAATTGTCTTCGTGCAATATGTTTAATGGATGGATTAACGGTATTTAAAAATTAGGGGCCTGTATGTTACTTTGTCGAAGGTTGGGGGGAGAGTGTTACTTCACCCAAACATTGGGGATAATAATGTTAATTACTCTTATCTAAGTGTTATTAGGTTAAACTTTAGTGGGTCCAAATTTATTAAACATTTATGTAATCACTCTTGATTTACTACATTTTATATTGGTTGTATAGGATATATATCTTTTCATAAAAAATTGATAGGCAAAATTGAAGTTTTTTTTTTTTTTTAAATAGGTATGAACATACTTGTAACAAGGAATGTAAAAGTAACTTTAGGGTTGTATAACTGGCTCAAAAAAAAAACTACTTACAATTGCTAATCCACTTGCACTTAGGCTAGTAAGCATTCTACCGAGATGTTGGGTACCTTGAGCACTTTGGCAAAATTTTATTAAAGTTGTGGATAATGACATTATTTTCACACTTAAATGTAATGGTATTCTGTCATTCACCGGTCTTAGTCAATAGCCATGTAAGGTTTAATGGTAATTGAGAGAATGCTCTGCGTTCTTCTCTAAAATTGCACAAAGGTAGTAAAATAAGCACACAATTTTACCATGTAAATGATCAATATTGGTTCTGTAATTTTCTGTTATGTCAGACATAACAGCCTTTCCTTTGTCAGCTGCAGATGCAGTAAATGCAACAAAATTGCTCATGTAGTCTTGATCTTCTGACTCGGATTCTGATTCATCATTCCAGGTTGTTGTCAGCCCTATATTCTTCTTCTTGAGATTTGCACATTTAGATTGAATATGCTCATAACCAGAACATTCATAACACTGAATTTGCCCTTTCTTTTCAGGTTGTTTTCGCTTCCTCTTGTCATTCTCCTTGTTGAACTTTCTGAATTTTTCTTCGCTTGAGTTTGATGGCTTTCCTTGATTCTTTTTCCTGAAATTTCTTTTCATAAACTTGACATAATTTCTTGTTAGAAAAACAATCTGTTTAGAATCAGTTTCATCAAGCTCATCACTACTTTCATCATCAGATTTTTCAGTTTTCACATTGAATGCAATGCTTTTACCTTTTTGCTTCCTAGTATTTTGATTAATTTGAAAGTTCTGGAGGTATGCAGTTATAAGAAATATAACAGTAAACTGTAATGTAAATCGGCACAGGAGGATTTTTACGTGGTTTGGTTATAAAAACCTACGTCCACGGACAACTATAGAGCTGCAATTCAGTATGTTCTTGTTTATACAATCTTTAGGACCTTTTACAGTGCTGACTCACTCTCACGCACAGACTTAATTTTTGACAAACAAAATCTTCGCAAAGATCCTAAACACTAGTGACACTGCTCACTCTCTGTCACAGATAAATTAACAGAACACTGTTAAGTTATACATAACACCCGAAGTCTGACACAGAATTACATAAACACTCAACCCTCAAGTTATCCCAAGTGTCTACTAACTCACTCAGACTTAATCAACAACTCATGTACGATTTTTACCACTCATACATGAATCAAAAGACTCAAAGAATCAAATTAAAGAAGACATTCATTTTGCGTTGAAGCTCTCTTCTATGAATTCATGGAATGCCAAACTCAAGACTCTCTCACAACCAAAACAGCCAACACGTCAATCTCTCAATCACGTTATCAGTCGCCTGAATAGCTTTGTATATATATAGTGAGAGGTCTGACCGAAATCTCCTAGAAATCCTGTAAAAATTCTAATCAAAATCATATTAGGATTAGGAGAAATAAAATAGGAAGTGTTATAAACAAATTCCAAAAGGAATTAGGACAAATAAATATTCTCCTATTCTAATTATGATACAAGATATTATATCATAATATAAAGAGATATTTATTACAAATCAAATACTTCCTAAAATATAATTCTAGAAACATTAAAATAGGAATAAAAATAATATTCTTGTTTTATCACAAGTTGATCAAAACTCATCATGTGCATAGCACATGCATATGTAGTAGACTTTGATACCAACAGTGATCATCTATCTAATAGTTTGTGGGGTAGTTTTAAACTTAACCTTTTCAAAGTTTAGGGAAATGCTACTTATGCCTTTAATATTTCGAGAACAACACTATATATACTATCACTTTGTACAATCTAATTAATCTAAATTTTAGGTGCTCACAACAATATTATGGGATGGTTATTACCTTATCATAAGCTAAAGTATTTGTCATTTTGCTTTTTTAAAGAAATTATTACATTAGGTTGTATAAATTGGTTGGTATGTGTAATATTTCTCTTTACCTATTTCTCTTTACCCCCCCCCCCCCCCCCCCCCAAAAAAAATGTTTCTCCTTAAATCTGAGAAACACCACCTATAGCACGCTTGACCATAAACTAATGAAAATTTCTCCACATATCACGGGAGGTAAGTAACATCTTCTCAAATCTCAAGTGAGGTAAAAGGAATTACCTAATTTCTGTTAACGCAAATTTTTAACCGTCTTTTTTTATTTAAATTAGAGTTTTGCTTGGATATCTCGAAGGATTCTTCAATCTCCATGGTACTAAACAAAAAAGAAAATGAGATTTCCAAAAAATGAAGAAATTACCGGTACAGGAGAAGGTAAAAGTAAAGTTTATATCTTTTTCTTTTTTAAAATACTATAAACCATTGCATGTACTATTGTGCGAGTCAAAAGGCTTATAGAAAAGTTGGTAATACTTGTGGCATTCTTGAATATATATAGTGCCGAAATAGCAGTCACTTGTAGATTGGGATTTTATTAGTAAATCATAAAAATAATTATTAAACATCAGATTATTTTATGTAGTTAAAAAATTTCCTCTTATTTCTACTGAGTCTCTCGTTAAAATTTTTATGCTCAACTGAAATTTATCTAAGATAATTGTTCTTTAAATTTTCTATTGATTCTCTTGTTAAAAGTGAGCGATCTGTTATGCTCAGTTGAAATATCAGCCTATCAACTGGAACGAGCACAGAATAATATAACGAGAGAGAAAATATTACTTTCATTGAACAAGAAAACAATAAAAAGTAGCCTCAATCACAAATCATTACGTAGGAAGATGATTCCAAAGAGAGAAAAGAACAATCCCTCGAATCTAGTTGAAAATATCTACTACAAAAAAGCCGTCAATTAATATCTAAAAAAATATAATTCTGCATATAAACAATCAGTCCATATACATTATACATGACATGAAGTAATTTTATTAGATGAGCAATTATCGTATCATTAACTATAACTTCATTTATTATCATTTTTTTTTAATTTAATGATTTTTGGTCAATTTAAATTATATGAAAATATTTGTATAAGAGGGTTGTATATAGAGCATTGCAGATATTCAAGTGTGCTGCCAGTATATAAATGGATAAAACTTGTTCTTTTTTCGATTTGACAAATAAGGAAACGAGAGCTAGACACGTAGAGTTGTATGGACCTGCTTTACTTGGTGACTGGAAGACAGTGAAAGTACCAAAGATGATAAAAAAGCTAAGATATCAAAGCACGGGCACACGGCTCTCCACATTGCAGCGGTAGTGGGAAAGAAGCGTACTTCCAAATTTGCTATGAAGCTGTTAGATGAAATGAAGGATTGCAATTTAGATGAGATAAATGGTTCAAAAAGAACGGCTTTTTCTCTTGCTGCTGCGGCCGAAGAGCTAGAACTTGCCCAAAAGATGAACAAGAAAGTTAAAAATGGAAGCTTGCTAAACAAGAAAGATAAGAATTCCATGTCAACACTTCAGCTGGCAGCTTTTTATGGCCGTAAAGAGATGGTAGACTGCCTTTATGGTGAAGTCACTGAGAACAAGCAGCTCAATAACGTCGAATTGCTTATCAATTTGGTACAGAATGGACTATATGGTAAGCACTAATGTGCTGATTGGACATATCTTAGAATTGAGTCTATATTATATTATTATATCCTTGATGTTTATCACTGTGCTCACAGACACTGCGCTGGATTTGTTTGGAAGAAACCCGGAGCTAGCCAAAGGTTGTGTTGATGATCCAAATGATCCAAGTAATAATCAGTTGACAGCATTGCATGCCTTGGCTAAAATACCTATTGCTGGTTAGGAAGGATCTCGGAAGCAAGGCTTTAACACGTGTTGTAAATTTCAGGCTTTTCACAGAAGCGTTCAATCCGAGATATTGACAAAATTATGATGAAACCATAAGTAAGAAATCCAACAAGAAAATAAAGAAGATAGGAACACCAGATTTATAGTGGTTCGTCCAATTAAGCCTACATCCACTTTGGAGATCTCAATAGCAGCTTTATTCCAATCAACAATAAAGGAGAATTACAAGAATATTAACAGCAATAACAAGGATTTAACCTTACAGCCTCCCTTTCCATAGACGCTAAGATAACCGCCAATCTTCTATATATGCCTCCAAGGAAAGATTAACAGCCTTCCTATGTATATATATCCCAAGATAATTACCAATCTATGATATATGCTTCTAAGGAAAGACTAACAGAGAAGAACTTCCATGGGTACTCGATCTATATTCACGGTTTACAATCCCAAACCACAGCTTCTAAGATCATGATTCTGCTAATGGTTAATGACTCCAATCGTAGCTTTCCGGATGACTCAAACGTTGAGGTCCTTGCCGTCTCCCAAGGCTCCTAAAACATTTATTACCGTCTTCTCTCCAGTTGATCGATTTCTCGATATCTCTACACTCATAGATACAAGACGGCCAAGAGTCTCTTTCCTAGTCTAACCATGATTCCTAGACTAGAAATACAATCAAAACTCTTCCTATTTCAATTTCCTTGTCCAACTATGAGTAACCTAGATTCTCCTAATTAAAACAAAGTAGAATCAAACTCAGTTTTCTAGTTTGATACAAATTCCAAATTGTCTTAATTCTAATCTAGAAACAATTCCTATATTGCCTAATATTCTAATAAGACAAAAGCACACATAACAATATGGGAAGGATTTCGGAACAAAAGTTAGTCCTCTCTTACCGTTAACACCTGAAGCATGCACTGATAGTAACATATTGAGTAGGTAAATTATATTTTCAGCTGCAAAGCACCCATCCTTGCAATCTAGCATGTTTAGTTTTGGAGTTAAAAGCATAATTCTTTCACACGTTTCAATAGTATAGACGAAACCTAAGACGTAATAGCTAGCATAAAGTCTTTCAATATTGACTAAGACAATGTATCCTTATATAATGAGGGTCCTTCAACAATAGATGTGATTGTGATTAGTGGGGATTGAAGCCAATGCAACATTGTTCTTTAAATTTTAAAAATAGATTTTTGACATTGAAATTCCATTAGGAATTAAACAAAACAAGCTAATTAAATCTAGTGTAACAGAATAATAGTAATGTATGAACAAACCAAAAACATAGAATAAATCATATCTTAGCTTTAAAAGATTCAAATATGAAGATTTCTAGAAAAAGAACCAAACTATGCAAAGATTTCTATGAATTTGAGGGTGAGAATATGAATAATATGAAGATTTCTAGAAAAAGAACCAAACTATGCAAAGATTTCTATGAATTTGAGGGTGAGAATATGAATAATTTTGGATATAGCTACGATACAGCGACTGTATGGGTGCAGCCACTGTTTTTGAGGAAGGAGGGGTGCAAAAGTTGTAAACACAACTTTTGAAACCCAATAAAAATTTGTAAAAGCAGCCGGGTATCTATAAACCTGCTGCACTGCAGTTGGACTCGAATAATTTTAGATATACCAATTCAAAACAACCAAACCCATATAACGCAACTTAACACAAAGTCATTAATTAGATAGGTGGATCTCACTTTATTTATTAAATTTTTTTTTAATTTTCTATTGATTTTTATCCATTCAATGAATATATATGTACCACATCAAAAGTTTTATGGATTTAGTTGTTTGGATTGGTCGCATACATCAAATTATTCCTGAGAATATATAATTAGGATAAGAGTTACTATTTATAAGTATGGCCGTAAGGTTTTACAACAAAAATTACTATCGATTACATTGTTAAAAGGGAGTTCAGTAGCTTTATGTGCGATTTGTTTCGAAAATCAAATTCCTTAAATAATCTTGATTACTATAAACAAGGGATCAGCAAAATCCTTGTCCAACTATAATATCTTCAAAGACCGAATGAGTTATGAACCATCAGAAAATCTTGTAGGGGATTTTGTTTGAACATACAATACATTCTGCTATGTTCTTTTACTTATTTAGATTAATGTATTGGCAATACGGTCTTAGCTATAATATACTTAGTGTATGCATGCACCAATTTTCATTTTTACAAAAAGAGTAAGAAAAATATGTAAAAATTTTGGGAAAGCAAGTAAGGGTGTTAATGAAGAATAGTTGGAAATACCCACTTTTTCCATATATATATATATATTAATTTTTTTTTTTAAAAAAGGAGTTCATTGCATACACTGGATATATTGTATTATGACCCTGCAAATGCTAGCAATTTTTGAAACTAAAGTTGGCTCAACAAACTTGCAGTTTCATGTATACAGTACAAGTTCAGCCCCAAAAAGCTGGACCTAGCACCCAAAGCGACTCGTCAAAAAGCTTTGGCACGAGGTCATATTTGGTTTCAATGATGAATACGAGATTTCAGAGTTTATTAGCAAACCCAAACCTCTGTTTGTTGTTGCTGCAGAGCGAGGAAACATTGAGTTTCTAAAGATACTTATTTATTAATATCCTGATTTAATTTTCGAAAAGGATGAAAATGACTATACCTTATTTCATTGTGCTTTTATGTATCGCCAGAACAAAATCTTCAAATTCATTTATGAGATAGGTTATTTTAGGGATTTTATACTGCGGAAGTGTGATAAAGAATGTAACAATATCTTGCTTTTGGCTGGAAAATTAGCACCAACAGATCGTCTCCACATTGTGTCAGGAGCAGCTCTCCAAATGCAGCGAGAGTTGTTGTGGTTTGAGGTAATTATATGTACTTTTACACTACATTTTTATAGAAAGCAATATTTGTTTCCTAAATTGATAATATTTTTAATAATATACTTTTACTGTAGGCAGTGGAAGACTTGTGTTTCCATTGGATGCTGAAGTTGAAAGTAAAGAAGAGAAAACTCCTAGGGCTTTATTTACTGGGGAACACAAAAGGGTTGAAGAAAGACGGAGTGACATGGAAACTGAAAATGTGGTTCTTGAGCAGTCTGCTGAGCACATGCCAGAGACTGATGCACCACTGCCTGAAGCAGTTGAGCCAATACCTGCAGAATATCAAGTTGAACAAACTACTGTTGAGATAGACATAACAGTAGAAAAGAAGTTGAAGAAAAAGAAATCCCAGAAGACAGCAATGGGAACTGAGTTGAAGGGAAAGAAGAAGTTTAAAGTGGTGAAGAAAACATTTGACAAGAGGAGGAAGAAAATTGAATCAGCAACTCCAAAACTGAGGGATGAGTCCTTATTAGATGAACCAACATAAGCAGAACCTGAATGATATTGCCTTCATCACTTGCTAAGGCAGAACCTCATGTTTCTCCAATCCCTGAAGTAGAACATTATGACTCTCCACCATCACCACAGTCACCCCCACATGAAGCCACAACCATATCACATGCAGAACACACTCAGGAACCCCCTCCTGTAGCGGATACAACTGCACTAGCCACACCACTACCCTCTTCACTTGCAGTAGAGTCACCGGTACCTTCATAACACTCTACTGTTAAGTTGTAGACAACAAAAACCAGTACGTAATGCCTTGATAAAGAAATATGCAAGATTGTGGCTGAATTCACTACTACTTCTTCAGAGACAACAGAAGCATAACCCACCCCACCCCCCCCCCCCCCCGTGCCCTTTGAACAGCTTACACCTACTACTATTGGGAAAAGTTTCAAAACAAAGGCCGGTAGGTTCAAGAAGTACTCTAGCAGTTCTTCTTCCCCACCTGTTTGCAAGTCCCCATGACTGCGTTAGCTTTGGCAACTTGGCCTGAAATCAACGGGGAGAAGAAGTTTTTGATCTGATATGAAGTTTTTGAACTGATATGTCTGATATGTTTTCTTTTTTTTTTTATTCTGATTTGATACCGCTAATTCTAATTTTGTTTGATTTTTTTTTGTTGCTTCTGTTAGCCCTAAGGCTACATGATAATTTTGATGATAACAATATACATTGATTCATTGTGATTTACTAACATGTTTATTTATGTGCAAGAGTAAGATCATTGAAATAATTGTAAAATCAAGAAAAGGCTTATTAAAATGAAGTGTTGAAGCTAAGGAGAAGACTACATGTTAAAGACACCAAAGTTTAAGAACAAGGATTGACTCAAGGAATGTGACACATGAGCAATGTTCAATCAATTGGTCATATATATCTCTATAGATGTCCAAATGATGTGATTCTTGATCCTTTGGAAAGCTTACTCAATTTATAACATTTCATATGTTTTAAAGAAATTCAAATTTCAAGTGCAAGGTTGTCCAAATCATCATGCAATTTGAAAGACAAATAGAAGCAGTTGACATGAGCACCAAATACTCTTCTGGACATATCTTGAGCTAGAAATATCAAAATGACTTGAGTCTTGTGGCATTGGAAAGAGGACTTAATGGGTCACATTTCCTATTTTTTGAAGAAATTCAAATTTCAAATGGAAGGCTAACATAATTGACATGCAATTCGGTGGACTGACACAGAGAAGAAAAATCAACTTATATGAGCACCAAATGATGTTTTGTCCATATCTTGAGATAGAGATATCCAAATGACTTGATTCTTGTGGAATTGGAAAGATGATTCAATGGAGAACATTTCATATTCTTTGAAGAAATTCAAATTTCAAATGGAAGGCCAACATAATACACATGCAAGTTGGTGGACTGACACAAGAAAAAAAAATAAAGTCACATGAGCACCGAATGGTGTTTTGGTCATATATTGAGCTACAAATATCCAAATAACTTGGTTCTTGATGAGTTGGAAAGCTTATTCAATTGTGCAGATCTTTTATGTTTTGCAAATTTTCAAATTTCTAACGAAACATTGACGAAAATGGCAGACAAGATTTCGATTTTTATGGTGGGCAGAAAATTTGGAGTTGGTGTCTTCACTTGATTAAGTTCATCCCATTTGCCTATAAAAGGAGTCCTTCTCCCATGCATTCAGCAAGAGCAAGAGAAGAATCTATCAAGCAAAAAACAAGAGAAATATCAATTCTAGAGAGCTTTTATATTCTTTATCTACTCTTTGAAGAGAGTTATTTACTTTTGTTTGTTATATAAAACTTTCTTTGTTCTTGTATGTTTTTTTGTGGTGATAGTGTGAGATATCTTGTAAAGGATAATAGTTATCCTTGAGGAAACTCTTGGTGTGGTGTTATCAATGGTTGAAGGAAGTTGCCTTGGTGAGGTTGTTCATCAAGAAGAACTCTTGGTGTGGTGTTATCAAGAGTTGAAGGAAGTTGCCTGGGTGAGGTTGTTCATCAAGAAGAACTCTTGGTGTGGTGTTATCAAGAGTTGAAGGAAGTTGCCTTGGTGAGGTTGTTCATCAAGAAGAACTCTTGGTGTGGTGTTATCAAGAGTTGGAAGAAAAAGTCTTGGTGAGGTTGTTCATCAAGCAAGTTGTAAAGATTTCTACAACGTAGTGGAAAGCTTAGCTCGTGGAGCTAGGAGCCCGTGGACGTAGGCAAGGTTTGCCGAACCACGTAAATTGAGTTTGCACTCTCTCTATCCCTATCTCTTTATGTTTACTTGCACTTGTGATTGTTCTTTATTGCTATTCTATTGATTGCATTCTATTTTCATCTTCTTCACCTTTATTCTCAAAGAAAGAATTAAATAATTTTGATCTTTCAAGAAAAGTTTTCTAAATCCGTTTTTATAAATAAAAACCCAATTCACCCCCCTCTTGGGTTGCCATACCTAGGTCAACAAATGGTATCAGAGCAAGGTGGCTCATTTTTTTTAAATCTTAACCGATTTTGAGCTATGGCAACTTTTAATCCAACTTCATATGTTGAGGGGCTTTCTATCTCTAGACCTCCATTTTTCAATGGAAGTGATTACTCTTATTGGAAAACTAGAATGAGTATTTTCTTGCAATCTTTTGATTATGATTTATGGTCTATTGTTTTGGAAGGACCTTTTGTTCCTATCAAAAATGAAAATGGAGAAAGCATGCTTAAAGAACCTAAAGAGTTTAGTGAAGAGAGTAAAAGATAATGTCAGTTGAATGCTAAAGCTTCTGAAATGTCGTTGTAGTGGTCTGTCTAGATAGAAGTGAGTTTTAAGTAGAATATCCTACTTGGTCTACGGCAGAAAGAAACTATGCATCACACTTGATAGTATCTTCATGAAGGAACTAGTCAAAGTTAAAAAATCCAAAATTAGTATGCTGGTTCATAGTTATGAGCTTTTTAAGATGAAATCGGATGAATCAATTTCTGAAATGTTTACTAGATTTACGGATATTATTAATAGTTTGAAATCTCTTGGTAAATCTTATTCTAATGTTGAAATGGTGAGAAAGATTATTAGGTGTCTACCAAAATCTTGGGAGCCAAAGGTGACGGCAATTCAAGAAGCAAAGGACCTCACCAAACTACCATTAGAAGAACTTAAGGGTTCTCTCATGACTCATGAAATTACCTTGAAGGAGAATGAAGAAGAAGATTGCAAAGTGGCAAACATGTGCTTCATGGCTTTTAGAGAAGCATGAGATAAGTTATTCTAAACTAGATCCTAAACTTCTAGTGTATGAATTACTTGATAGCATCCATAAATTAAATGTGCAAGTTGAATAAGCATAAATTCAAAACATCAATGCTTTCAAAAAGAAGTCAAACATCATGTTGATATCCAATTAGAATATGTTGGTGGAACAAATGAAGCTTTGTAGAAATGAAAATGAAATTTTAAGGCAAAAAGATTTTGAAAGTTTTGAAAATCAAATACATTTATTAAAAACTGAAAAATGAGATTTTAAAACAAAAGGATTTTGATAAATTAGAGAAAGAAAATGTTATTTTGAAAAAGGAAAATAATGACTTAAGAAATATTGTTGATAGTTTTACAAAAAGCGCAAAAAATTTGAATTCTATGTTACAAAACCAAAGGTGTGTTTTTGATAAAAGAGGGTTAGGATATAAATCTCATAAAAATCAAAAGTATTTTAAAAACTATTTGCGCATTGCATATTTCTAGGATTAATCCAATCCATTCATTTTTGTACTTATTGTGGAAGAAAGGACACAAAGTGCATTCTTGCTATATTAAGAGAAATCCTAATTTGAAACAAATATGGGTTCCAAAAAGTATCATAACTAACCCCCAAGGAACCAAGAACTTTTGGGTACCAAAAAGTTACTCCTTGAATGTTGATTGTAGAGACAAAGTGGCAAACACAAGTGGTACTCAAGATTAATCATGAAGAAAGGAGGATATGTGACCTTCAGTGATAATGCCAAAGGAAGGGTAATCGGATATGGTGATATTGGTAACCCTTCTTCACCTATTATTAAAGATGTTTTGCTTGTTCATGGTTTAAAACATGATTTGATTAGCATTAGCCAATTGTGTGATAAGGGATATTTTGTTACTTTTGAGCCTAATAGATGTGTGATTAAGAATGTTAGTAACAATAAGACATTATTTGTTGGTAATAGATGTGGTAATATTTATACAATTGATATTGATGTTAATGATCATGTATAAAATTGTTTCATTGTTAATCATGATGCTTGGTTATGGAATAGAAGGTTAGGTCATGCTAACATGGACACAATTTCAAAAATTTCAAAAAAATGATTTAGTTGATGGTCTTCCAAAAATAAAATTTGAAAAGGATAAGATTTGTGATGCTTGTCAATTTTGAAAACAAGTGAGAACTTCTTTTAAACAAAAGAAATTTATTTCAACAAATAAACCTCTACAATTACTTCATTTGGATTTATTTGGACCATCAAGAACTCAAAGCCTTGGTGGAAAGTATTATGTTTTTGTTATTGTAGATGATTTTTCAAGATTCACTTGGGTGTTATTCTTGAAAACTAAAAATGAGGCCATACAAGCTTTTTCAAAATTTGCAAAAAGAGTCCAAAATCAAAAAGGGTATTCTATTGTGTCCATTAGGAGTGATCATGGTGGTGAAGTAGACAATGTTGCATTTGAAAATCTTTGTGATGAAAATGGCTTTGAACATAATTTTTCTGTACCTAGAACTCTACAACAAAATGGTGTTGTTGAGAGGAAAAATAGGACTATCCAAGAAATGGCTAAGACCATGTTACTTGAAAATAATTTGCCAAAATATTTTTGGGCCGAAGCCGTTAATACCGCATACTTTATAATCAATAGGTCCATATTAGAGCTTTAATAAAGAAAACTCCTTATGAACTTTGGAAAGGAAGAAAACCAAACATTGGATTTCTTAAAGTTTTTGGATGTAAATGTTTTATTTTAAACACCAAGGATAACCTTGGAAAATTTGATGCAAAAGCCGATATTAGAATTTTTTGTTGGCTACTCCAACTATAGTAAGGCATATAGAGTTTTTAACAAAAAGACTCTTGCTATTGAAGATTCTATGCATGTTGAATTTGATGAAACTAATGTGATTTCTTTAAAGAATTTAGATGATGATATTATTGAGGTAGAAAAGCAAATCAAGGAATCAAGGCTTGATGAAAAGAGCCAAGATGAATTACAACTTCAACAAGAAAAGCTTGAGGAAGTAAATGATTCTTCCCAAGAATTACGAAAGGAATGGGGGTACGCAAAAGCTCAGCCTAAAGATCTTATTATTGGTGAACCATCACAAGGTATGAGAACTAGATCTTCTTTTAGGAACTTTTGTATCATTTTGCATTTGTCACTCAATTTGAACCAATTTGAGAGAAATCAAGTTTGGGAATTAGTCCCTAGACCCAAATGACTAAACCCCTTAGTCAAGATAGATTTTGCATAATTAGAAGAGAATTAGGCATGCTGGATATGTCTTAATTTTGTTTTTATATGATAATCTTTGAATGGTAGCATATATTAAGGGGGAGAATATATTTAGGGGAAGTAGTTAATTTGATTACATCTTTTTGATGATAACAAAAGGGGGAGAAATGGTTGGATCACTTATATTCATAACAAGTGCCATCTTTTTGCTTATTCCTGTTTTTATTTACATTTTTGATTTTAGATATTATTTTTAAAGCAATCAATGGTTTGTCATCATCAAAAAGGGGGAGATTGTTAGCCCTAAGGCTACATGATAATTTTGATGATAACAATATACATTGATTTATTGTGATTTACTAACATGTTTATTTATGTGCAAGAGTAAGATCATTGAAATAATTGTAAAATCAAGAAAAGGCTTATTAAAATGAAGTGTTGAAGCTAAGGAGAGGACTACATGTTAAAGGCACCAAAGTTTAAGAACAAGGTTTGACTCAAGGAATGTGACACATGAGCAATGTTCAATCAATTGGTCATATATATCTTTATAGATGTCCAAATGACGTGATTCTTAAGCCTTTGGAAAGCTTACTCAATTTATAACATTTCAAATGTTTTAAAGAAATTCAAATTTCAAGTGCAAGATTGTCTAAATCATCATGCAATTTGAAAGACAAATGGAAGCAGCTGACATGAGCACCAAATACTCTTCTAGACATAGCTTGAGCTATAAATATCAAAATGACTTGATTCTTATGGAATTGGAAAGAGGAATTAATGGGGCACATTTCATATGTTTTGAAGAAATTCAAATTTCAAATGGAAGGCCGACATAATTGACATGCAATTCAGTGGATTGACACAGAGAAGAAAAATCAACTCATATGAGCACCAAATGATGTTTTATCCGTATCTTGAGCTAGAATTATCCAAATGATGTGATTCTTATGGTATTGAAAAGATGATTCAATGGAGAACATTTCATATTCTTTGAAGAAATTCAAATTTCAAATGGAAGGCCGACATAATACACGTACAAGTCGGTGGACTGACACAAGAAAGAAAAATAAAGTCACATGAGCACCGAATGGTGTTTTGGCCATATTTTGAGCTACAAATATCCAAATGACTTGGTTCTTGATGAGTTGGAAAGCTTATTCAATTTTGCAGATCTTTTATGTTTTGCAAATTTTCAAATTTCTAACGGAACATTGACAAAAATGGCAGACAAGATTTCGGTTTTTATGGTGGGCAGAAAATTTGGAGTTGGTGTCTTCACTTGATTAAGTTCATCCCATTTGCCTATAAAAGGAGTCTTTCTCCCATGCATTCAGCAAGAGCAAGAGAAGAATCTATCAAGCAAAAAATAAGAGAAATATCAAGTCTAGAGAGCTTTTATATTCTTTATCTACTCTTTGAAGAGAGTTATACTTTTGTTGTAAAAAATTTTCTTTGTTCTTGTATTGTGGTGAGAGTGAGATATTCTTGTAAAGGATAATAGTTATCCTTGAGAGAACTCTTTTTGTGTGTTATCAAGAGTTGAAGGAAGTTTCCTTGGTGAGGTTGTTCATCAAGAAGAACTCTTGGTGTGGTGTTATCAAGAGTTTAAGGAAGTTGCCTTGGTGAGGTTGTTCATCAAGAAGAACTCTTGGTGTGGTGTTATCAAGGGTTGAAGGAAGTTGCCTTGGTGAGGTTGTTCATCAAGAAGAACTCTTGGTGTGGTGTTATCAAGGTTGTTGCCTTGATCAAGAAGAAGTCATCTTGGTGAGGTTGTTCATCAAGCAAGTTGTAAAGATTTCTACAACTTAGTGGAAAGCTTAGCTCGTGGAGCTAGGAGCCCGTGGACGTAGGCAAGGTTTGCCAAACCACGTAAATTGAGTTTGCAGTCTCTCTATCCCTATCCTCTTTATGTTTACTTGCACTTGTGATTGTTCTTTATTGCTATTCTCTTGATTGCATTATATTTTTATCTTCTTCACCTTTATTCTCAAAGAAAGAGTTAAATAATTTTGATCTTTTAAGAAAAGTTTTCTAAATCCGTTTTTATCAATAAAAACCCAATTCACCCCCCCTCTTGGGTTGCCATACCTGGGTCAACAACTTCTTCTTCTCAAGGGTAGTATGTAAGGAGTATGGGGGAGTAAAGTTTTTTTTTTTTTTTTTTTATGCTTTGTATGCATTTGAACTATTTTCTGCTTTGTTTTTTTAACTTGTTTCTTTACTGTGTTATGTGTTTTTATCTGCCTATCTCATTTAATGTATTTCTTTTTATTTGCTCTGATCATGATTTGGTTGAAGTGTTGTTTGACAAGTTTGTCAACTCCACTTTGTGTTGTTTTTGCAGGGTATACACATTCAGACATTCTTCTGTTATGTGCTTTGTAACTGTATACTATTGCTATTTTTTAGGCATGATTTTTCTGTTTGATAAATCATGATTGCTTATAATTATGTCTAACTTATCTTTGTGTGATTTTCTTCAATAAGAAACAATGTGGTGTTTTCATCACAAGTTGCCAAAAAGGGGGAGATTGTTGGTGTCAACGTGCATGTGCCATGCAAATGATATTTTTGTCTAACTTGTGATAAAACTAGAATGTTATATTGATTCTTATTTTACTGTTTTTAGAAGTATAATTTAGGAAGTATTTGATTCATAATAAATATCTTCTTAGATTAGGACATTATTTAATGTATCCTAATTAAAATAGGACACTACAAGAAAACAGACCTTTTACGGCGGGCCGAAACTACGGTAAACAGTCTTTTATGGCGGTCCAACAACGGTTTAAGCCCACTGTATAAAGTGACGATGTAAAAGGCATTTTGACTTTTTACCACGGTTTTAGCCCGCCGTAAAAGTTTGTTAACTGCGGTCTCCTCACCCGCCGTAAATGTTTGTGGTCTAGTCTCACAACGGATTAATTTATTTACCGCGGTTACTTTGCCCACTGTAAAAAGTTTACCGCGGTTTATGAAACCATCGTAAATGGTTCATGATGTTGTCGTGTAACTTATTTACTTCGATTTTGTCGCCCGCCGTAAAAAGTGCAGAATCTATTTTTTTTGTTATTTGGGTAATCCATTTTTATAACCAAAATTTTTTGGAACCTATTTTTGTTTTCAAGCCATTCATTACATATAATAACATGAAACAAATAAATTGATATTGGCATAACACATAAAAGTAAAACATAAGAATATATTCGCATACATTCGCAAACATGAAAGAAAAAGAGTTCTACTAAGTTTGTTTCCAATAAGTGCAGAAGTCTAAAATAAGTCTACAAGTCTTATTCCAATCAAGTCTTCATGTCAGAAAAACCTGCACAAATAAAATGGAATAATTAGTACTTAAATATTTATAAGTTTATTAAAAAAGTTCAAGTGAAAGCTATATGCCTTACATTGATTTATTTACAGAAAAATGATAAATAACTTCATATATATACCTAATTCTCCTCATTCTCCTCCTCATTTGTTGTTGAAGAGTCAATGTTGACACGATTTCGATGTGCACTTGAAGCATCTAGAACCGGAGCCTAAGATATTTTGGAAGATTGAGAAAAACTTAACAATCCTAAATAGTTTCAATCATCAACAGCTTGTAATTATATAAAAAAAAAGTAATCATGTTGTCAGTTGGGTTTAAACTCTATGTACTACATATAGCATTGTGATAAATAGTTAGCAAATACAACTATATTGCCAAAGGCGAGTTCACCAACTACATATTTTCAATGCAATTCACAAATAAAATTATCAATCAAATCAATCTCTCACCAACTTCATGAATTAGATAGCAACTCTTTCAATAACCACATATAGAGTAAATGAAAGTTAAGTGAATACCTGATGTCGTATAGGTGGTGGCAACTGCTCTTCAATGTCTCGAAATTTCTGTTGTAAAAAATTGTACAACTGTGTATTGTAGTCCTTCAATTCTTTATTCTCTACTCGCATTTCATGTAATTCTTGATGCAATTTCTCCACATCAATAAGTTGAGATGAACATTGACTTGTGACATTAGTTGGAGAAGGACCATGGCCTTATGTGCGGGCATCACCACGATGATCACGTCCCAATACATCTTGAAATACTTGTTCTGCTGCAGCTTCTGTTTGTTGATCAATAGGTATTCTGGACATACCTTCTTTTAGTTGACTCTGCAAAATGATGAAAACAACTGTAAGTGAAAGCATAAAAAATATGTTGCATAACCAATTTAACACAAATTGTAAGAGCATATAATTTAGTTTAAAAAAGTACAATTATTTCAGCACTCTCAGTATCTACTACATCTCCATCACTTCTCGTTCCAGTCTTGATAAATACACTTATGCGATCTATTTTTTCTCCATTCTTTGACATCTTAACACAAAAAATAAAGAAAAATATATTAGTGTATATATGAAAAGGAAGTAAATTACAATATAACGCATTAATTATCAATGCAAAATCTCTAACAATTCATACGAATTTTAAATGTTGTTAAAACTTACCTCTTCTCTCTTTTTAGCAAAAGATGTGCGACCAGTCCTATGAAGTGCAAACTGGTGTGTAATATTTGTAACTTACTTATTTCTCTATGCTTGTTTCTATAATATTAAAGAGCAATATTTTAGTATATTTTGAGAAAACAATTATCTTAACAATCATTTTCATAACTTACTTGAGCTCCTTCGCTGCTCCAATAAGCCACTAAAATCTTCCAATGCTCTTCAGTAATTTTTGGAGGGGTAAATGCTAAACGAGCCTCATCTGTCAGATATGGCTTGTAAAAGTCTCTCTTAACACGAGCTTTCCAATCCCTCCAAAGTACTCGATTGCTTGTAAAAAATGAGGTCTATACTCATCCGGAACATCTATATTGTCCTACAATAACAAAAAGTATAATAGAGATTAGTGTACATGAACTAAATACTTTTCAACTTAGCAGTTAAATTAAATTAAATACCTTCACTTCTTCCCAAATTGCATTCAATTTGTGCTCAGGCATGGCATGCCAACTAGCAAAAGTCAACGAAGCCATTGATCCATTTCTTGCTATGATGCCAAGTTGGGATGTAAACGTCTCTTTATTCAGACCAATTGGTTGCCATTTGTCATTGAAACAACATGTAAAATCTGGCCTGAGCCCCATTCAGAATTACCACGAGCAACTCCACGACCTTTTGCCTGTGATGACGCACCTAATCATATAGATTTAGTTTCACATTATAAAGTAAAACATGTCTATGAAAGAATTATCATTTATATACAAACCTTGGTCTCCCAAATTTTTTTGAGACTGGGAAGATGAAGATGTCTGTCGTCGAGATTCTGCCTCCCTTCGTAGTACACTTTCCATAGAGTCATCTCTGTGTCTCTTTGGTGCCTTAGTAAACTACCAAAAGATACTAACATTAGAAAACTCAAACCCTATTGATACATTATATTACAATAATATAAATGTTTGATGCATGTATAATAAATGATCCTTCAATAATGTTTTAAAAAAAAAACAACTTTCATTAATATATAAGAAACATGATATACCTACTGCAAGGGCAACATAAAGACATTAGACATAAGTCTCTTCATCACAAAAACAAAATACAAGGAAACTTTATCACAAAAACTATCATTCATCATCATCCATCTCTTCATCATCATTTACACCATTGATGTCAACTGTGGTGCCATCAACTCCTGGCCTAACCCAAGCAACATCTTCTTCACAAACAAACTCACTTTCATCCACTTCTTGTTGTGCATATAACTCAACTTGTGGCACACTTTTTACCGTATGCTCATAGTTCTTGATTGAATAAAGATCGAATGGATATCTAACAGACATCTTAAGAACTATATGCCAATCTTCTTCTAAAGGATCTTGGATATAACAAACTTGTTCCGCTTGATTCGCTAGAATAAAAGGCTCATCATTCTCATGATTGAGTTTGTATAATAGATGATTAAAGTTAACCATTGTGAAGTTAAATTCATCAAACTTCTTTCCAATCCGATCATCAACCCAATCACACTTGAACAACACGAATTTTATTGAGTTGACATAACAAATTTCAATTATGTCTCTTAAAACTCCATGAAATGTTACACTGCTAGAACATGGATTTCTATCCCTTGCACTAGCATAGCTCATTGTATCAGCCTTTAACACAACACCAGAATTTTTAAAGGTTCTAGTGTTGTCAATATCCTTGTTCCGAAATTTGAATCCATTAACAACATAAGATTTGAAGTGTCATGCAATTGTTTTTGGGCCATTAGCTAAGTGGACAATTTTTTCAGGAAATGTCACATTTGAGTTTTTTTGCAAAGCTTCCACCTATAAAAACCCACCAGTGTTATAACTCATATTTAGTATGAGGTTAAAGAATTAATTAAAGTAACATAGCTTTCATGGCTTTTGAACCACTTATGAAATTTTGAGTTGTGCTCTTTATGAATTTGATGACTTGAAGCGCGAGGATGTTGTTGAGGGAGTCTGTTGATATGCTCCCTTTATAAATGAAATACTAAAAAAATGAATACTTAATAAATAATAGATGAAAGTATATGAATAAAATTGTGAACGACTTACTGTCAGAATGGATCAACTGTTATAGTATTTACAAGCACATTGTATCCAGGTAACGTTGTCAAGGTTAAATTTCACACCTTTTTCTGAAGTGTCGTCTTTGTTCCTAGGTGCTCAATTAGTTTTAGTTTCCACTTCCTCGAGATATCGTGAACAAAAATTAGTGCACTCCTCCATCAAGTATCCTTTAGCAATAGAAGCCTCAGGATGTGCACAATTTCTAACATAATTCTTCAAAGTTAACAAGTACCTATAATTTTAAGAACTGAAAATAAGTGTAATTCTTTCATGTATAATATGTAAATAAAACACATTATACATAAAATTTAATACCTCTCAATGGGATACATCCAACAGAATTGTACAGGTCCACCAATCAAAGCCTCTTTAGCAAGATGCATTGACAAGTGTTCGATCACATCAAAGAATGAAGGTGGAAAAATTTTCTTCAAAAGACACAAGGTTATAACCACTCGATTTTGAATATTCTTCAAGTCTTCCCATGTATCCACTTTAGAGCGCAATTGCCTAAAAAAGTTAGCATGCTCAATCAACGTTTCAACAACATTTTTAGGTAATGCTCGACGAGTAGCAAGAGGAAGTAATTGCTATATCAATATGTGATTATCATGACTTTTGAGGCCCCAAATGCTACGCTCTTTAATGTGCACATGTCGAGAAATATTTAATGCGTTACCATCTGGCACCTTCACTCTCTTCAACACATTTAAGAAGACTACTTTGTTTTCTTTGTTCATTGAGAAGCATGCAGGAGGCACATATGCTTTATGCTTTCCCCTTTCTTGTGAATGCAATGGTTTCCTTATTCCCATTCGATGCAAATCATGTCGTGCCTTTAAATTATCTTTAGACTTTTTGGGATCTACCAACAATGTCCAAAGGATATTATCGCAAACATTCTTCTCAACATGCATGACATCAAGATTACGTCTAAGTAAATTATGCTCCCAATACGATAGTTCAAAGAAAATGCTCTTCTTCATCAAAATGCTTCCACAATTCATCATCTCAAAATCTTTTCTCTCTCCTTTATGAAGATCTTCCATTCTATATTCAGTAAGTACACCTTACACTTGTTGTTTCATATCAAATCCAGTCATCTGAAAAGAAGGAGGTAAAAATTCCCTTTTGCCATTAAAAGACACTTTATCTTTTCGAAATCTATGAGAAAAGGGTAGAAAACGATGATGACCCAAATAACAAAACTTCCTACTAGGATGTAACCATTGAGATGTTGTATTCATAGAACAAGCAGGACAAGCTTTCTCCCCTTTGGTACTCCAACCTGACAAGTTAGCATATGCTGGAAAGTCATTAATAGTCCACAGTAAAGCTGCATGTAACTTAAACATTTGTTGACGTGATGCATCATAAGTGACCACACCTTCATTCCACAAATCTTTCAATTCTTCAATCAATGGTTGTAACTAAACATCAATTTTATTTCCAGGACCTTTCAGGCCATCAATAAGCACAGACAACATGAACAATGATGTTTCATACACAACCATGGTGGCAAATTATAAGGTATTAATACCATAGGCCATGTACTATGAGCTATGGACATAGTCCTAAAAGGATTGAAACCATCAACAGCTAATCCAAGCCTCACATTACGACATTCAACAGCAAAGTTTGGATATTTTTCATCAAAGGTTTTCCAAGCAGGACTATCAGTAGTATGTCTTAACACACCATCGTTTATGCGATCCTCTGCATGTCATCGCATAAAAGAAGCAGTTTTTGAAGACATGAACAATCTTTGTAATCTTGGAACAAAGGGAAAGTAACGTACTTGTTTTGCTGCTATTTTTACCTCAGAAGTTGATGAATTATTTGGCTCATCAAACTGTTTATATCTAGAGGTATGACAGACTGCACAGCTATGACGATTCTCATGCTCATTTCTAAATAACATACAGTTATTAGGACATACATCCCAAGTCTTGTATGTAAATCCTAATTTGGTAGTTATTTTTTGAGCCTCATAGTAAGAGGGAGGAATTTTTGCTTCTTGGGAAAAGACTTCTTTCAAAAATTTTAACAGCATAGTCATTAAAGTGTCTGTCCATCCGTATAACATTTTCATATTCAAGAGACGAATGACAAATGAAAGTGATGTAAACTTTTCACATCGTGGATACAAAGGATAGTTTGCATCTTGAAGTAATTTAAGGAAGTCTTTTGATGCCTCGTTCAAGTCTGCACCCATATCATTATCCAGTGGAGTACTGCTACTTTTCCCAAAATCCATATTTGGAATTCCCATGGCATCATGTAACATTCCAACCATATCATCACCCATAAAATCACAACCAAACTCTGAATGTTGAGTCTTAGAATTTTGATTAGACTCTATGGGTGTATACGGCTCACCATGTAGTGTCCACTTTTTGTACTTAGATAAAACCATTGAATATTAAACAGTCTTTCACTATGTCCCTACTCATAAGATACTGATTGTAACACTTCTTAAATAGACAGTAAATTCTAGTGCCACCAATTACGTTCTCAAATGCTAAATCTAGAAATGCATTAACCCCATCTAGATATGGCTTGGAAAATCTGTCTCCTAAGTCAATCCAGCTCTTGCCCATGTCTACTTTCCTTCAATAAAACAAATATAATTTAAGTAAATACGTTGTATAAGTAGTAAGTTAAAATTAAACTTATGTAATAAGTTAATTAGTTTAGGAAGTGAGTTGACATTTTCAACATATATTCATCTATTCTTTCATTGGGTTTAGTGGGGTTGCTTTCATTGGTAGGATTAGGATTAGGATGTAACAATACATATAGGCCTTCTATTTCATGACTTGGCATAATTTCATCAATGACATTCCAGAAAAAATGGCGTATCTAAATTTAAGAACCTCATTCGTCTTCATTGTACATGTAATTTTTTTTTGTTTATATGCTCTTTCAAATACT
Source organism: Boswellia sacra (assembly GCA_013180625.2). Classification (NCBI taxonomy): domain Eukaryota; kingdom Viridiplantae; phylum Streptophyta; class Magnoliopsida; order Sapindales; family Burseraceae; genus Boswellia; species Boswellia sacra. The sequence continues at coordinate 7,599 of SNVD02010679.1, read as the reverse complement.
TAGTCATGTATGCAACATGGCAGGGATAACAATGGCATAGCACTAAATATATATTAAAAATTAAGTAGGACAATCAAATCAATCCATTGAAAGATGAAAAAGATTAAAAAAAAAATTCTAGTACCTTATTTTGTGTCCTCAATCGCTACTAAAAACTTCACTCAAGTAGAAGTCTTTGAATTGAAATGCCAGCAAGTCAAGGTGCCAAGATTCTTAAAAAAATATAGTAATAAGCTCATTAGTGAAAGTAATTAGTAGAACTATTTACTAAATGAATGCAGAAAACGTAAAATTTCAGTAGGAACAAACACTAATACATGAAAATAATTCAACAATTGATTTTGATAGGAGAAACTGAAAGCTGTTCTCAACACATATTCCGATGAGTGCCTCTGATGATTTTTAACTGAATATTAGCTTACCATCCTGGCAGTTTTTCCAAGTTTGATAGTTGCTGACTCGGTAAAACAGAAAGTTACCCGATTTTTACCCTGAATATGAAAGTGAATTTCTTCGTAGCAATGTATAGCAAGTCTATTGCAGTGTGCATTCATACATACATGTATGTAGGTTCCTTGTTCAACAAAATAGCATACTAGATTTCAAAATTAAGAAGTGAATGGAAGAAAAAAGGGTCATGCTTGATTGATTAACAAGAACCATTAGTAAATGGGGGATTGGGCAGCCCAAGCGCCAATCATTAGTTGCATGCTGCCTGAAAATTGTAGCAGAGAGTTTGATGACTTAAATCTGAAGCATTCGAAGATATAAGGTTGTGAAGTGTAACAATATGCAATTGGATCATGAGATGGGTTTGTGTAACACTGAGAATGTTAATTTTAGCATTGAGGGTAAAGGGCTGAGAGCATGTTAGTATGTTTACTTTTTGTGGTAATTACTGATGACTTTTGTGTTCGGTGCTTTCTGATTCTAACATTATGGAAGGGTTCTTAGATTTGGTTATGACAATGTTGTCTGTGTTTATGACTTTGACACCATCAAAGCCCATATAGTCATGCAAAATGTAACATCGGCAACTAATTACTCATACTGAGTAGTTAAAATTGTTCTATCTAACCCCTAATACATATAAGAGGTGGATTCATTTGTTTGAGGAGACAAGCTTTGGCCTTTGACAATATCCAGACCAATGTGACATAATATCAAATTCAAACCATGACTTTGAATAATAAAGTTGTATGCACATTCATCTAGTTTACAAATGCTCAACAAAAGTGGAGAGCAATAAAGTAGGAATACGCACATTTTTAGGATGCCAAGCAACACTTGTCACAGATGAGTCATGTCTTTTCCTGATAAGTTTACTGACCCACTTGGAGAAAGGTAAACAATGCAAATTATCAACCTTACCACAAAAGAAAGAACTACTTATATTAGACTAAGAAAATTCCAATTACTAAACAGGGATAGCCAAAAAGGGATGAGAAGAAACTTTGAACTATTAAAGGAACAATACTGTGTAATAAAATTCTTAAAAGGAGTTCATTCATTTCTTAGTTAAGAAAATTCCTTCATGCAGATAAGTTTTCAAACAATGTACTAAGTATAGAAAAAATCAACCTCATGCTAGTATATGAAAAATAGTAAGGAGATAAGTTGCAGAGTGAAGTTAAGGTTAATTACCAGTTATTCTATTGCTCATAGTAACATATACAAACAGTTTTAACACCATTTCCAACAGCAAACTTGTTTTTTGATAGAGACAGAGAAAGACACCGGTTAAATCATTATAATCAATTGTCACTGAAAATCGAGAAAATTTAAGATTACAGCCAAATGTCCTACAAAAAATCAATAAGCTATAGAATGAAATCGTAAATTTCAATCAATTGGATGTGTGAAACAAGCTCTAGAAACCAGGATAATTAGGTTAGCACTAGCCATTCCTATAGCCAAGGCATGGGTAACTAAACTAAGCAAGCACAGATAAGTGAGGCTTGGCATTCATATTTAATGGAACATTTATATTAAAGAACTAGAAAGAAAACAAATGGAAAACCATGAGGACAGTACTTAACTATTAAGCAACGTAACTACTGGCAATATCAAAAATCAACCTTTCAAGAGTTTTGATAGGAAACTGTGGTTATGTTTTTCATTCTGGTGTGCTTTCAATACTCTTTTATTTTTTAATTTTTTTTAATAGGAAACTGTAGATGTATAAAGCTTAAAAAGAAAGGGAATACAAGTATAAATTGGATCACATCCAGCAAAAACTACACAAAGAAAGCACCTTCTCCCTCAAACAAAACAAAAATAACAATACTTTATAAATATGCCTCCAACCCCAACCATTAAGATGAATACAGAAAAGAGATAAGTCTTGGAATTCCTATGGCATTTGAAACCCATAGAGAAGCAAGAAGATGAATCTTATCCCATAACCTTACATAGAAAATTCTTTTGTTGCTTTGTCGCCATATAACCCCAAAAAGAGCAGCCACTACACATTTCCACAAAGTTTTTGCCTTTTTCCTTGTTTCATGAATAAGCAAATTCTCCATAAATAAAGAATAACAATAAGCTAGCATGGCCCAAGAAACCTTCAACCCTTTGGATAGTTTATACAAAAGATCAAAAGCGACTGCACTATGTAGAAAAAGTGATTGAGATTCTCACCCTCTTTTCTACATGAGACACCAAGATGTAGATAGACAAGAAAAGGGGCTTCCTTTTTGAATCATATCTGCTATATTAATTTTTTCTTGAGCCACCACCCAAAGAAAGACTTGGATTTTTCAAGGATTTAAGTCTCCAAATGAAGTTCAAAGCTTTGAAATCTGCCAGGGACGTATCATCTATAAGCCATCCAAAATAAGATTTGTAAGTGTAGATACTTGAAGGCTCTAACAGTCTAACTTCCACACTCTTTCATCATCCACCATCAAATTTTGTGTGACTACATGTTACATTTTATGTGACTATACTTTGATAAGATCGTAAAGACTTTAGATCAAATTTGGCATAGTGGTGTTAACATTTATAGACTTTAGATCTTCATAATAGAATATCCTATTAGAAAAGTAGCCTCACTATAATCTGTTCAAGATTTTGCATTTCCAAAATTTAAGAACAAACTTATGTTCATCTGATTCTGTCTATAGACTTTTTGTCCTCATACAGAAATCTACTACAAAGCATTAATACAAATGGGTGTACTAAAAAGAGTGTCATGATCCCAGCAAGCACAGCATTATATTAATTGATAAGAGTTCTGTTTTCAACTCTAGTTTTCTAATGTGCTTACATTTATATTGAAGAAGAAAGAACTAAATCAATAATCTAACCTCGAATACGATACCAGTGCAGTAGGCAAGGCCACGAACAACAGATGCATCAAACTGTATCCAGTCAGAATACCCAAGCTTTCGGCAAGTGAGAATAATAATTTCAAATCAGCAATAGCTTCCCCTGCGCCTCCAAGTATCTCTGCATTCACATTGGCATGGCATGCAAAATTAGTATTACCCTTACCATCATAATTCCTCTTTATTTTTATACTCATATAATACTAAGAACTCATTGAAGATTGTTATGATCTCAACAATAACAACAATAACAATTCGTATCAAAATGGATAATAACAGAAGAAAATAACTGAAAGAAAACTATGAGAAATGAATGGCACTCAATTCTTAAAGCAAACTCTACCTTTCAACCATGGTTTCTAAGAGCTTTATTCTTTCTTATTAAATAAAAATAAAAGAAAGAAAGAAAGAAAGAACTAACTTTAATCCCATTTTCTCCCATTTTTCTGTTTTCTCTATGCTCTCTTCTACATTTTGTTAAAGGTATTATTGGTAAAGAAAATCACGTCATGAATAGATACTGCTAATTATCTGTCTAGAATTTCAATTAGGAATAAGCAAAAGCACGCAATAATAGCTTTTGGCCTATAGGGACACATGAAAAAGCAATGCCTGCCACGACCTGGCAACCAAATCAACAGAGTTATATCAAGTAACCAGCAGCCCTGAAAGCTTAAACCAATAAGTAGAGGCTCAACACTAGTGTAATCGTCTAACAGGTCCTTAAAAGTTATGTTGACCAATGAACCAAATACAAAACTCGAGCAGACAGAAACATAAATGCAGATACATAAGATGAGGGATTCAAACTCTCGATCGTTACTCTCATATTCACCTAATTTGTCTCAATTTTTAGGATAATTTGTAGAGGTCCACTCTAATACTATTAATGAATATTGTAGAACTTGAAACAACAGTTTATGTAATCCCAAATATATGGTATTATTGGAAAATTAATATATTTTGCATTTATAGAATTATGATGGCATTTGTTGAATTTAAGATGTTGATGTTAATACACAAGCAAACAGTGTTAATTTCTTAAAGCAATTAGATATACCAGATCCTAACCTAGTGGACAATCTTCTACAGGTTTACTTGGTCCTGCTGGAACCATGTCAATAAAGCCTAAATGTGCGTCTTCGTATATATTGTATTTTCCAACAAGCAAGAACCTAATCCAACTCCTTCACATTTACAAAGTCTGATCAAGAATTAAATATTCAATAATAAATATAACAGCAGAAAAGAGTGAAGCACAAAAGTAAACAAAAAAATGGAATTATATTTCCAAAGCTTGTGCTCAAGCACCTAGAAGTCAAGGAAGCAAGTAAATATTTCCACATCCTCATCAATAAAATCAAAGTTCACAACTTGCAATGCATTCAAAGAAACAAAAGACATCATGCAAATGATTATGTTTCAATCAGCCATTAAGACAGATCACATCCTGAAATAAATAATTAAAAAATGAAGCGTGATGAATACTTAAATATGTATGCTTAATAAGAGTTTAATTCATCATATTTCATTAATAGTGTCATTAAATTCCTCAACTTAAGCATATTTGTAGTCTTTATATCCTTTGAATTAACTTTCTCTTAATTTCAATTTTGATGTAGGTTTGATAAAATGGGCATAACTTTCTATTTATAAATCAGAATGGTGCAAATCTTAATGTTTTGGAAAGCTGATTCAATTATATACAAGATTACATTTCACAAGCATCATCAAATTCGGGCTCTTAGTGGACCAAAATTGGGATTGAAGTAAACCCATCTACAGTCTCAGCCCAGTCTGACCAGGCCTCAGTATTTGGACCATATCTCTCAAAATACGTATCCAAATTGTGCAAATCAATATGTTCTAGAAAGCTGAGAGAAATATCTACAACTTTCATGAAGACATGTGATTAAAATTCTTAATATTTCAATGTCAAAATCGATGGTTAAATTGGTGCACCTAATGATCCTAATGGTCAAAGTTAGTTCACCTAACATTTGACAACTATTCCTTTGTAATTTGACAAGTTTGCCCCTGAATGTATTTATAAATAGAGGTGCCTTGTGACCCATTGGGGCATCTTGGCCTTTGCTAGAATATCTTGGCCTTTGCTGGGATCCCTTGTTATTGTGTTTTTCTCTCTTGTATTAATGAATTTCCTTTTTCTTATAATTTGTGTTCTTTCTCTTATAATGTCTTTCTAATTTCTCTCTTGCTAAGGTGAAAGGGTGAAACCCTTGATATGAGAATAAGGATTCTCTAACCCTTGGTATGTGCTTAATAATCGTAATCTTGTGTTGTTTATTTTATATGATTTATATTTATTTTCTTAATCAATCTTGACACCACTCGTAAAGTGGAGGACTTGATCAATTGTCGACAATCCTTGGCACATCAAATGCTTGGATCCTTTCTAGATGTCGTATGGTTCTTCCTTACCGACATGAATCTAGTTAGGAACCTTGATTTGTTGTAGACATATGGTGATTGGCACATTAGATGCTTGAACCCATTTACAAGTAGTGGTATAAATATTGGTAACGAAACAAATATAATTCATATAACTAAAATGGGTTACTTATCCTTGTTTGATATATTAAGGGCGGATCCCCTAACCTTAGCTTTCATTATTATTGTGTTAATTTCTCTTGTGTTATTATCATCTATTGTTTATGAACTTGTTCTTTACTAATATCCATTGATATTATCTTGCCATCTCTTTGAATCAATCATATCATATTTGCTTACCTTATAATTTGTAGCGCTAAAATCTCCTTCCTCGTGGATCGACCCCGGTCTTACCGGGTTTATTACTTCGACACTCCTATACTTGGGAGACAATCCTTTTTCGGATGTGTCAAAGCGCTCACCACAACAACAATTTTTTCAGAGGACAATTTTCCATTGGTGGGCCAATCACACAATGACTTTATTATCTGATGAACATATAAATATACATAGACAATCGATACAAGAATGCCAAAATCTTGAAGCATTAATATAATGAAGAAACATTGGCATACAAACATTCTAAAGCCTTTAGCAGATCATCTGAACCTATATCAAACTTCAAGAGATTATTAATTCCACTACAAGAAAAAAGCAAATATTTGACTGTTTTTAGCCGTCAAATATGATAATATTTTACGGTTATTGCATGTCATATATGTCACCGTCAAATATGATAATAGTTGACAGTTGGTCAAACAGTCAAATATTCACTATAGCATATTTGACTCTTACAAAATAGTCAAGTTTATATACTTTGATATTCAAATTTTTAGCATTATTTGACGATTTATGGAAGAAATATTTGACATAAACCGTCAAATATGACAAAATTAACGGTCAAAATTTTTAAATTATTGTTAATAATATTTGACAGTAGCCGTCAAATATTATGAACTAACGGTCGAATTTTTTCCATATTTGATTGTTTTTAACCGTCAAGTATGTGAGCAAAAAATAATATTTGACTCTTTTCTGACAGCCATATTATTATTGTAAAATAGTTTTTTTAATACTTGACCGTTTGGATACTGTCAAGTATGACAAAATTTTTTGCTCATATTTGACTCTTTTTTGGCAGACAAATATATTTAACTCATATTTGACAGTCAAATATTTGACTGTTTATTATTACTTGTCTGTTCGGATACTGTCAAGTATGACAGAACTCATATTTGACTGTTTGTTAATATTTGTTACTGTCAAATATTATAGAATTTTTAACTCATATTTGACTGTTTATTAATTGATACTGTCAAATATGACATAATCGTTTGGCCCATATTTGACGGTTTATTATTGTCAAGTTTTTGGAAATGGTATTAGAAATAATTATCATATTTAAATGTTTTGAACCGTCAGGTATGAATATATATTTATAAATATTTTTCAAAAAAATTATTTGTATTATATAGTCTTTCTTGAAAACATAATACAAATAGAATTGGTTGAATGGTTAAAACACTATTATCGAACTCAATTCTATTAAAGAGGAAAAGGGTTTGAATTCCACTTGATGCATTTTAGTTAATAACTAACCTTCACCATCTACCATGTACAATTAAGCACATATCATAACTTGTTGATAATTTAGTGGGAGTGAAGCTAAGTAAACAAATGGAAATAAGCAAGTGATTAAGGCATACGTATAATTGAGCACACGTCATAACCAGTTGACAACAATTTAGTATGAGTGAAGCTAAGTCAACAAATGGAAATAAAAAAGTGATTAAGGAATTCAAAACAGTATAAAAGCGGA